>HE669536.1:16882-35905 GCA_000313835.2 Heliconius melpomene melpomene
TGCTTGCGCCCGCCGCGTTGGATTGGCGCGCCGCCCCCGCCGCGCCCGCCGCCCTGCTGCACCACGAGTGCCGCGCGCCGCATGACCACGTGTACCGCTTCTGCAGCGTAGTCGTGCGCGAGCGTTTCCCACCAGAGCGCGAGCGCGCCGAGCTGCTGGCCGCGCACACCATCACGCTGGTGCCGGCGCTGCGCCTCGAGAACCTGTTGCCGCTGGAGCTGCAGTACCGCGCTGACCGCGCCGCCGGCACGTTGTCGCCCGCGCACACGCAGCCCTTCCACCAGCTCAATGTGGAGGACGGCGTCGAGCTCACCGTCAAGCTGGAGGGCTTCGGCTGGTCGTCAGCGCTCAGTGTGGGTGGCGCTGCCAACGCCGGCTCCTTCTCGGCGCGCCTCAAGCTGCGCGACCAGCGCGGTCGACGTCTCTATCTGAATGCGCGAGTCACTGTGAAAAAGACTGATGGTATCAAGGTGGGGGATGTTTTTCTATTTGCGTCTAGAATTCATCGTTTTAAGTAAAAGAACATCTTTTTCACCGTCGTGGCGCAGCGGCACAAGGGTGTGACAGCACAAGGGCATAACGCCGGGCCTTGCCTCGACACCAGAGCGAACAAATGGAAATATAAACGTAAATAAATATTTCACTTCCTCGAATGGGAATCGAACTCACAACCGTCGCGTTACTGTTCACGCCCTTTAAACGCTGCGCCACGACTAAATTGAGAGATAATTAAAATAATAAATTATAGAATTGAAAAAAGTTTTCCGTTTTCACCTTTCCAGACATGACGAGTTAATTAATGGTAATAGAATGATATTAATGAATATAATATAATGTCAGGTGTCCGTGTCGGCGGCGTACTGGGTGGTGAATCGCACGGGGCTGCCGCTGGTGGTGCGCGCGGAGGGTGGCGGCGGCGGCGATGCTGCGGCGGCGGGGCAGTTCGCGGAGCACGAGGTGGCGCGCATGGTGGCGCCGCTACCCTTCGCCTTCGCCGACGGCGATGGGCCCACAGTCAGCGCGCGCCTCGGCACTGCGCTCGCGCCCAATGCCGAGGTGGCTACACCACACCATTATACACTTACTTATACGACAAAACGGGCTATTGAAGTATCCCGATGTGTACTTAATGTATTTATAAGCTATAAAAAATACAAAATTGTTATACAATGGAATTAAACAAAAATTGCTTATTACTAAAGCTATCACAATTATATAGTTGAGTTCAGTTCTGTCAGAATAATTCAATTCAATATAATTCATAAAAATATGCAACTTTTTATCAATGTTTTCTTATATATAACGTATCACGTAGAACTATCGTCCTCGACTTTACAGACAGTCAATTTTTACCCTACTTAGCAGACAAGTCTAGAAAAAAAAGTTGAGTATCCCTAGGAAATTTAAATTATTCTGTTTAATTCTCTTCTTCTAGGTCTTATTACAAAAAAATAACATTAACATTTTCTTATTCCATTTACAGTGGTGTTCCCCATTCGGTCTCGGGCCGGGTGTAACAGTAAAGCGTCTTCAAACAGGTCCCACCAGCGCAGGTGGCGTGGCGGGCGAGGAACGCGCGTACGCAATAGGCGTGGCGGTGCGCGCGGGGCGCGGCCGGTATCGAAGGACTAACATAGTTACATTGACTCCAAGATATCAATTGCATAATAATACGGATCATTGCTTGCAGTTTGCTCAGAAATGTACTGCTACTACTTTGGTTGGTTTTATTTTTTGTGTATTAACTGTTATTCATGTAAGAAAATTGTAGAATTTAAAGACGATACGTTGCGTATAAATGGTTGCTTGATAGTTAAAACTTTTATTGATTCATTCGTTATTATTTGTAAGACAAGAGATATTCTTGTCGCTAGCACGATTTATATAAATATGTTTCATAATTACGTTACTTAAAAATCTCTGTATCCTCCCTCACTTCAGAATTTAATTTTTTATCTTTAGAAATTTCAATTATGGCTTTGTATTGTATTAAGTTATGCCAGTAGGGAACAATGTATCTTAACAATAACTTCCCTCTGCATATAGTACGGTCCATGAATCGTGGCCGCCCATAGGGCTAACGGCTCGCGGAACCTTTGCATATTGTTATACTTCTTATACATTGTATTTTATTATATGTTGAATAGTTAAAGTAAACATTTGTAACTAGAACGATCCAGGCGCAGTAGCAACGCACGTATCAGCAGTTGCGGGCTGCTATCTACCATGGCACTGGGCGCGCTGGGACCGCGACCAGCTGCTGTGTGTGCGTGTGTTAGCATCTGAGTCTTCCTCGGACTTGACCACCACCACTGGGCCGCGCCCTCTTACTGCGTGGTCGGGTGGCTTCAGGATTGACACGCCACGGAGTTTGCATATAGCTTGCAGGTTACACTTATTTGGATTGTTATTGTCTTTTTTATTTTTCTTACAGCTTCAATATATATATATTCTAGGGAATCTTGTGTTAAGTACACTCCGTTCACCATGCACATAAAAATTTTTGTTTTTAGTGTTGAGCGGCGTAACTAAACGCGACGCTTTGTAGTTTTATCAGAGCGAGGAAATGAAAATAATTCATTCCCCCAATAGAAAATCATACCCAAAACTGTCGATTTACAATTATACTTTTTTGTGTATAGTAGTGTTGTGTTGAGTGGAAGATCTGAACGCCGTGCTTTGCCTTGTAACCTTGTACCAGAGCGAGAGAATGAAAAAGTGGGAATCGAACCTACAATCTGTCGCGTTTACAGTCGCACGCTTGTATCTCATGGACGTTTTTAACTAAATAGTATAACAAAAAAATACGGACTTTAAATCTTAATTTTGTGCATAGAATTGTCCGAATCCATCCATCTAATTGTAATAACGTATTGTGGTGTGTATTTGTGTATATTGTGTGTTCACAGAGAAACTGGCGGATCATACCGCATCCTACGAGTAGAGGTAGTATCACAAGGCGCTGCATTACTGGTAGTACTAAGTTCAGCCACGGGTGCACCACCACCACTGCGCATAGATAATTTCGCGCCAGTCGCCATCATGTTCCACCAGGTCGGCTGTATTGAGGAGTGCGTGGTGGGAGCTGGTGGCAGGGCTCGCTGGGCGCTACCGGAGCCCGAGGGAACTTCGGCTATTGCACTACGGGCACCCGGTGGACCGAGACTTGTAGTGCCCTTGAATGCGTTACATGCTGCGCCGCAAACGCTGTTATATCAGAACTTTATATATGTTGCATTTGCTGCTACTGCACCTGAACAGTCATCCAGGTATGTCCTAACTAAGTCTGTTAAAAATGTATATTTAATAGAATTTTGATCATAATGGAATTTTAAATTGTTTTATAGTAATAAGCAGGCAGGGACGGGTGCTGAGGATGAAGGAATCTTGGTGTTGGAAGTTCCTTTAGGCTCTACGCGTGTGCAATTAGCGCGCAAGCGATATGGCGATAGGTATAGAAACAATATTATTTTAGTAATATAGTTTAAATTTCTTTCGATGTTTTTTTATTTGAGTTATGTATGCTTTTCAAAATAGGTCACAGCTTTGGCGCCGTGGACCTAATGACCAACTCATTCACGAAGGTAGCTCGCCGCCGCAGCCCACTGACGCCCTTTCGGAAGAAAATACGTTGACACCCCACTCAATGGTATCTTTAAAATACATAGATATAAATTAAATAATAGAATTGATAAAAAATAGTGGATAGTTTTTCAACACATGGCGCTGTTTAGGCCTTTTTTTTACTATTCATATTTTGTAAAAACCATTTAATGTTATTTGTTATTTGTAAAAAGTAAAAGAAACTATTGCCTTAATCGAGTCTTTATTACGATTTTTTTTTATTTATATTTTTAACATTAATATATCAATTCGAGAGGAAAATAGTTTAATGTAAGAAAAGTCTAATCTGTGCATCCTTCATCGATTTATTTATTTTTGGCTCTTTACAGGTATTAGACATAGAAGAAGCAGCGCCCCGTCCTGGTCGTGCGGCGGCGCTGGTCCTACGTCGCGCGGACCCGCGCCGCGCCTCCACGCAGGCGTGGCGACTCGTGGCACCCGCCCACAGCCCCCACGCTCCACACACCGCGCCCCGCACGCGCATGGCCTGTGCGCACGCTAATCTGTGCGTGCAACCTGAGAATGGACTTATGGGATTGGCTCCTGGTTGGTTTTATTCTTATTTTATATTTATAATTAGCAGTGCGAACCCTTAAATTTTTTTGAACTCGTTACTTGTGAAAGAATATTAGTAGTTACCTGTAACTATTAAAATTAATTAAGTCCCCAGGTTTTCAAGTTTCCTCTCCCTACCTTAAAAATATGTAAAACATAGAATATCTAACCTAACAAGCCTGGTTAAAAATCTTTTATATTCTGGAATGCAATGATGACCAATTATGCAAAAGCAAAGTGTTTTTGTTTTGTCTATCAATGGGATACCGCCGCACACGCCTCATTCCGAAATGGAGTTGTAGGTATTGGCGGCAAAATTTATTTAACCTCAAAATTTATTTAAGTGGTATTTTTGTAGTAGTATCTGTTTACGTTATTGGTATCTATGCTGTATTGGTGCTATGTGTATTGGTATATGGGTTACTGCGTCACATGAAATACAGGCATGGATAAACATCGTGAAACGGAAAAAATCCTACTTCTAAACTGTTGAGGTATCTTGATTATTTTCTTTAGGCATAGGTTTGAAATATTTTACCCTATATGCTGTTCCCGTAAAATGAGCACTGACGCTTCCCACCTGTATAATCAACCAACATCATTCATAAAATTAAAATATTAATTTAATGCTATATTTTTATGTTTAATAGGTGGTCGCGTGGTGCTGGGGTTGCCTGGTAGCAACGTGGGTGGTGGTGCGGTGCCGCCGGAGCAGGCGGTGTGGTGGCGCACGCTGCGACCCGGCTCCGGCCGCCTCGCCGTCACACTGTGCGCCGACGGGCCCACGCGCCGCGTGCGCATACAGGACTACGCGGACGCGGTAAGTATTGTTAAGATAATATGCAACATACAGGACACTAATAACAAAAATAATATCGTCATTTAGGCCTACAAGTGTCACTAGTGCTGCTATCGTTGCCGCTGTTTTGATATTCAATTATATCATTAACATTTGTCATGTACAGGACAAGAAAACAGTAGACCGCACTGACGATGACGACAGCACAGAGGGCACACTGGACGAAGGTAGTTCTCGTGAGTGGGGTCTGCAGGTGTCGCTGGTGGGGCTGTCGGTGTCGCTGGTAGCGCGCTGGCCACCCGCCGAACTGCTGTACGCGCACTTTGCGCACGTGCGTCTGACGGCGGCTAGGGCGCACGCGCACGCGCATCTCGCACTGTCGGTTGATTCTATGCAGTGGGATAATCAGGTATGTATTGTATATTGAAAATATATAAACGATTTAGTCAATGTATGAATGTGACAAAGTTAATTTGATTTTCATTTATTATTTTAATTATATAAATACATATTACGAAATACGCTACCAGAGCAAAGAAATGAATATATTAAATAATTTATTCCCTCCAGTGGAAATCGTACCCAAACTGTTGCGCTGCAAAGTAACCACCTTTCCAAGAAAAAAAAATATATAAAACAAATCTTTAGTAACGTAAACGCCTAATAGTGATGTTTCTCATTTTCCATCAGTTACCCAACACTCCAAGCCCCGTATTACTATACTGCCTGGGCGAAAGCGGCAGTATTCCCGCCCTACATGTGTCATTAGAGGTGACACGTGCCCCACCGCGGTACAACGCCGTGTACTTTAATCACTTTGTGGTGGCACTGCGTCCTATTGCTGTTAGATTGGATGAGAGGTTTGTCTATATGCTTATGATAAAATATGTAAAAGTATATGAGTTGAGTCAAAAGTTAAGTCATTAGGCAAAATTTAGGGACGGAGGAACGGAGTGTCACATTAATCATAGATAGGCAAAGGAAAGGAATTATATGTGAGATAAAGTAGTAACAACAGTATATACGTAGTAACGGCCTCTTTGACTATTACATTCGGTTCCTTATCATCTATAAGGATTTATTTTTAATTCATTGCAAATGGTATGTCTAAAATAATGTACCATAATCGTTGTACCTCTAATATATGATTTTTTTAACTACAGATTAATCCTCCTGGTGTGGTCGTGGGTGGAAGGCGGCGCGGGCGCGACGGACGCAGAGGAGGCGGACGAGGCGGAGTACGAGACGCGGCGTGTGCTGCACGAGCTCACGGCGCTCAACGCCACACGGTACTACGTGGCGCTCATCAAGATTATTCCGAGCCAGGTATACATATATTACATACCACTTTACGGAGCTGCTAATATTCATTGATTGATTCCTCACGGCGACAAAAAGCATGAAATCGCATATTTCATTCGCTACTTTTTAATGCATATTTTTATAAGATTCCACTATAAATTTAAGCGATAAAGACAGTGCGACCACAGAATTAGATACTTTTTTCATCATCACTGGGGACAGTATGTTGTATAAGCAAACTTAATAAATATGTTAAAGCGTTGCTAATTAAGAAAGTATGATAAAAACTCTTATCATACTTCTTTCATTATGAAACTAATTATTATGGTAATAATAAAATGTAAAGTTTATCATATTAAGCCAAACCTTATATTTTATTATTAAGATAAAAATTTAAATTTAATTATCTAATATATATTTGTGTATGTTTTAGATACGACTATCAATGTTTACGGCAAACAAATTAGAAAGCGAGTTAAGTGCTCTTAAACGTCGCTTGGGACTGACGTTCATTCGCTTTGAGGATGCGGCGGTGGAATTAGAACCGTTTGTACGAGCACACGTGTTCGATACTGCGACTTCGCTCGCAAGACATCTATTACAACACTTTAAAGATGTAAGTATAAGATATCATTTTTTTTCAGCTTCCCGTTGCATCCCACATGTAGTAGACAGAGGAAGCTTTGTGCTAATACACTTCATTTCCCACTTTTGTCGAATGGCGGAACACAACGCCGCGTTTCGCCGTTAACAGAGCGAAGAAATGAAAAAAATATTGTATGAACTTTAGTTTAGTTATTTACTTAAAATAGGTATTTTAAATTTTCAATTTTATAACTCGTCCGAGATGGTTAATTTAATCTGTACTCGATTCACTTTGATTGTTTTTTTTTATTTAAATTTAATATTTTTTAAATACTTGACATGTAAAAACACCTAAAAGCCAACTTCTTCTCAAACTCGATGCATATTTTAATAGTATAAAAATAAATTACATACTGAAATTATGACGAGTGAACACTTTATATTAAAATATTTTGTCATCCGTCAGATTATATTCGCCAATTTCAGTTTTTCATTGAATTTATATGATTCCGTTGTTACTTTTGTTGTTTTTATTAATAAAAACTTTAACAGTAGAAGCTTGGCAAAGATGCATTGACCATGGGATAAAAGATGAGCAAAAGATGCAAAAAATGTATCATATAGCAGATAGGTTAGTAGGTAGGACCGTTTCGTCATTAATGGTTCAGAAACAATTTTTTTTTGTTTACATTTTATCTCATGCCATAATGAATCGAGTATAGGTGGAATTTAATTTAAGTATACAACATTGGTTTTTCATTATGGTATAGAATACAGATAGTCAATAAATTATAATTCTATATCTCAAAATCTACCTAGTTTAATCTAGATAGATTCTAATATTTTTAAATGTAGACACTTGGTTCGCCTTTTAAATTTCTAAAAAAACAACATTTTAAGTAACATTCCTAATTATGCTTAAGGAGCTAAAATGGCAAGCGGCAAAGATCCTGGGCTCGGTAGACTTTTTGGGCAACCCGCTGGGTTTTGTCGCAGACGTGTCGGAGGGCGTGTCCGGTCTGCTGCTGGAGGGCAACGTGGGGGCATTGCTCAAGAATGTTACACATGGCATTTCTAATTCTGCTGCTAAAGTTTCTGGTATGGTACAAACTTTTTTTATAGTAGGTATATATTGTATATTTGTGGCTAGTTTTTTAATATTAAGTAGAATATGTAAAAATAATTTTATTTGAGATAATAGTTATATGGTTTTTTTGTAATTATGATCATCGAAAAAAAACTTAAAACCGGTGTGGCGTACCGGCACAGCGCAATCTCAATGATTGTGTCTATATTATGTGACATGTTTTATTTTGCAGAAACATTAGGTGATGGCTTGGAGCGTGTAGTGGGTGATGAGGCACACGAGGAAACACGCCGTCGTATACGTTCTGCTGCCGCTGGTGCACATATCGCGGCGGGATTCCGTGGACTGGGACTTGGCATACTTGGTACGTTCATACACTCTATATAGGGTGGAAGAGTCTGCCCTCCTTTTACGGAAGCAGCATATAGGGAAAAATATTTCAAACTCATACCTAAAATAAATAATTAAGATATGTCATCAATTTAGATGTAGAATTTTTTTTTTCATTGCATGATATTTATCCATTCTGGTTTACGTGTGACGTAGCTACGAAAAGGTTAAAGAACTCTGAACTTTGCCGCTAGTACCTACGAATCGATTTCGGAATGAGACGTGTGCGGTGTCCCTTTGATAGGTTTGTGATTGCGTGCGTCGTTCTTATCAAATGGCGTTTTATTGTACAACGATATATATACAGGGTGGAATTGTCAGCGCCACTTTAAATAAAACCACAGTTCATAACTACTCTATAAGAGCCTAATATAATTCCGCAAATAATGAAAAAGTTTTTTTTTCAAACAAAATAAATAATAAAATTATCGTTTTAAAATTAAACGCCATTTGTAAAGTATAACACAGGCACGCACACACTTACCTGTCAAAGTGGCATACGTATGTGTGCGTGACACGAAATACAGGTATGAATAAAAATTGTGAAATGTAAAGAAAATCCTACGTCCAAACCGTTGAGGTACCTTGATTATTTTTTTAATTCTGGGTTTCAAATATTTTACCCTATATGCAGTTTCAGTAAAAGAAGCGCTGCCTCTTCCACCCTGTATATTAATAAGAATTAAATAAGAAAAAAAAAACACTTTAATATTTTGACAAAATTTGTTTTGTTTTAATTGTATTAGGCTTTTATAGAATAGTTAAAATTATGGTTTCATATCTAAGCTAATTAACGTAATGTTATATAACTTGTATCTTTATAGAGTTTAACCTATAACTTTCCTCGACACATAATTTTAACGATATTTTTCTTATCTCAAACCAGTAGTTCTTTAACATTATGATATTAGCAGTGATTTATTTACTAATTATTTTCAGGTGGTATGACATCACTAGTAAAACATAGCTATGAGGGCGCCGCTGCGGAGGGCGTGGCGGGCTTCCTCGCAGGTGTGGGCAAGGGGTTGGTGGGCACCGTCACCAAGCCGGTCATAGGCGTGCTCGACCTGGCCGCGGAGACGGCGGCGGCAGTGCGCGACACAGCTCGACGGGCGGCGAGGGCGCCCGAGCGCGCACGAGCGCCGCGGCTGGCGGGCGCGGGCGTGGCGCCGCTGCCGCGGTACTGTGCGGCGCTGGCGGAAGGCGCGGCGCTGTTGCTGGCACTGCCCAACGCCGTCGGCGAGAGATTCCTGGCGCACCGCACCGTGCGTGACACGCCGCACGACATACGTGCGTTGTTGTCGGATACGTACTTGCGTATTGTGACGTGCAAGCACGGACCGCCACAAGTTGTTATGGAGACGCATCTCAGGTACGTCCTGCAAAAATGGATGTTAATTCATTAAAAACAATAAAAAATATTATTAATTCTATGCTTCATACCCAGCCTAATGGAACGTCAAAATAAAATAAAATACAAGAATTTCGGCGAAGTTTGATCAGAATGTAAGCCCTACAGTGGTCAGGGCGCTTGGTTGGTTTCTAATAGGTGCAAGTGCAAATGCCGCTGCGTTAAAATTTAATGACGTTTCCTAAAAACGTTTAGTTTAAATATTACCCGCCGAAAGAACCATCGAACCAAAAAATATCCCAGTTCTAGAAAGATGAGACTACTAAACCACTAAGTGGACTTATAATAGCTACGTTCATAATATTTATATTGATATTGTTCAATAGCAACCTAGTATCGTGCACGGCGATGTTCTCCTCCGGCGCGTGGTACGTGGAGCTGGGCGTGCGCGGCGGCGGGGGTGCGGTGGCGGGGGGCGCGGGTGGCGCGGGGCTGGGTGGTGCTGCGGGCGAGGTGGTGCGGCGCCCGCGCGTCCAGTGCGACAGCGCAGACGTGGCGCGCTGGCTGGCGCGGCACGCGGCGGCGGCGAGGCAGCTGTATCACGATAGGAAACATACGCTACTGCCGCATACTGACCTGTAGTTAGTGTATGACCAAGTTAGGTAAAGACGTGGATGGCTGGTATGGAAAGTAGAGTGCCGTCCTCGGCACTAATGAAATAGCACGCTGGCTCACTTCGGTCGCCGAGCCGTATCCTTCCTGAAGTCGGCTGTAAATGGGTACCGCATACTTGTTTTTAAGAAATTTTGTTACTTTGATTATTTTCTTCCCGAGTGCACAATATGCATAAGTTCAGAAATCCTAACTTCAGGGCGGCCACAACTCATCGACCGTGATTTTGCCACATTGTTTTTGCACCTAAGTTTATTGATGTTACTTAAAGTGACATATGCATGGATATAGATGAAAACGATTCTGGATAATCGCTGTGTGTGTGTGCTATGGATAAATGAGAATTTTAAGTGTATATAAATAATAATTATACACTAGGATCTTTGCCCATTAGGGCCTATGCTGAAAATAATAATAAGTATAGCACTTAAAACTCATTTTATTTTGCTAGTATATTAAGGTTGTATTACCCAATTGTTTTTTTAAACACTTTGCATCTAATTTCATTGACATCAGAATTTTACATATTTTATTATGATGAAGAATATATCTTATCACTATAATATGTATGTAAATTGAATGAGAAAAGATAATAGAAGTCATTACCTTCTAACTTAACCTGACTCGACTACTTAACCTGTGTTGGCTGAGTTGACTGAATAAATAATTTAAATTATTTTAAATTTATAAAAGACAGACATTGGTTGTTGTTAATTAGCTATCAGCTTCACGCTGTATCACGCACACAGCAGGGTAGGCAGAGGGAACCTAGTGTTAAGACACTCCGTTCCCGACTTTCTGCCGAATTCTGGAAACATTGCGTGTTGCGTGGCAGAACTCAACGCCGCGCTTTGCCTCGACATCAGAGCGAAGAAATGGAATATAAACGTAAATAAATATTTCAGGTCTTCGAGTGGGGATCGAACCCACAACCGTCGCGTTACAGGCACACCCTTGTGCCGCTGCGCCACGACGGCCTCGCTTAGTCGTTGTTAGTGTCCTTATTAGTGCAATAATTTTGTTTTTAAGTTTATTTATTGCGTGAATACTTTAAGAACATTTTTTTATTTAGACCAAGCTTGGATTGTGACTTTATATCAATACTTGTAGTTTTATATTGAACTTAATAAGCCTTAGTTTTTTGACACACAAAAATTTACAAATATTGTACGCACAGTAAGTTAAACGATATTTAAGTATTATTTTTGTAAAATCCTAATGTATGCCAAAAATTGTATTAAACATGTCGTGTATATGCTGAAACAATGAGCTGTGTCGATTTTGATTGTGCTTTATGATAGTCCTTGTATTATATAGATTTATAAATGGTTTGGTTGCTTATTAAATGGAAGGTAAATTAAGTTGGTATTTTTATATGTTCACAAATATTTATGTCTCCCCAGTCTGGCATGACAAGGCGTTAACGGCGTTAACTTCTATGTAATGGATCATTACAAATGATTCTAAAAAGGTGTATTCTGTGAATATATTACTCAGTACGCTTTTTAATTAAAAAAAAATGAATGTTATATTTAAACCATTTATTGCTAACTTTATTTCGTAATTTTGTTTGATTTCTACGATTGAGAGTAGAAATTACAGACAAGATGTCTGTACTGCATGTCTATCTATAAAAAATATGTATATTATTAGTATAAGTAGCAAATGATTATTTTTTTATCTTCATGCAGAAATTTAAAAAGTATTTGGTATGTCATGTCGCATGCATATATTTAACTTATTAAACATATTTTATATATTTTATAAATCATTTGTTTTAGCTTTAGTATGGATTTTATAAAGGCTGTGTTGAAACACTGTGTTGGTGCACTGATAGCAAAAAATATTTTTTCAAATTTAAACTTAAAAAATATGTTTACTTTACTAAAGTAAAATTTTGTTTACTTTTAGTAATGAGTACTGTTTCATTTAGAAAAAAAATAGCAATAGAGTATTACAAAGCTTTATAAATATATTTGTAATAAAACTACAAAAAATTGTTTTTATATTTATCTTCTTATAAGATAAATAATATATATTGATATATTTATTTTTTTATAAATAGTATATACAACTATTCTAAAATTTAATTCTTAACACAAATTAAAGTAATTTGCTTTAACTTAAAGTAAGTTTTGTATATAATTTATTATTGGCCAAATTCTATGTCATTGTAAAGATAATTTATTTTCCATATTGCTTTAATATGGCATTCAACACAAACAATAACTGCATATGTTTACTGTATACAATATAAATATGCACAATAACTTTAAAAATATATATGTTTTATTATATTATATTTGAATACATTTTAAAGTGTTATTGACATACTACAGAGGCGTGGGATGTTTCCTTTCCATAAATTTTCCTTTCTATAGTAGAAAAACAGCCAGTGATTGTAAGAAATAGAACACCTTTTATGTTATAAACGTAAAAGTTTCTTTTAATAAAATATCTATTCATAACCATCGCGTCCCTACTGATCTATGATGGTAGTGTAAATTGATAACAAAGAGAAAAAAACTATATATTTTAAAAGTCTAATCTAATTACAAATTCGAGTAATGGAAATACTCATTTAATATTAAAAAACATTTTTTTTGGAAATTACCAAAGTTTTCGAAATTACCAAATTTTATTCTATAAGTTTTTTTAAATTAAAATAAAGCTAGGAGCTGAGTATCGATCAAATGAAACTAGTAAAGAGTACCGTTAGTTTAGTCATGGGAGGAATTTTTAGTATAAGTTAATTTATCTTTTAAATTATTTATTAAGAATATGTGAATTATAAATTTCACACAAATTTGGTTGATTTTAGTTTAGTCTATTTTAAAGTTGATGGTAATTTGGGTGGATGTGAAGAAGATTGGTTTATTTATGTAAAGTTTTAAGCAATAATAAGTAAAAATTCTTATTAATAACACTTTTTTCAATTTTGCGTTTTATTTTTACAATCGTACCTACCTTAATTAAGGAACTTTTTAGGCACCTTTTATCAAATAAATCTCTATTTATAGAGAAAACGAAGTGAAAAGTGATTATATGGAAGTGCAACATGAAACATAATTGTCATTTAAATTTAAAAAAGTTACCTTAATGAGAAAGAGTTATGGCAAATGTAAACTATTTTTTTTCTAAATTTCCACGTTTTAGTATAATTTTAGTCATTTTTTATACCTATAACTAAAATATTACAACTTGTTCTGCAATAAAACGAAATATTTTATTATCTTTATATATTAAAATAACAGAATCCATCGAAATTAAGTAGCAATGGTAACAGTATCTACACTTTATATAGAGTTTGCCGCATCTACAGGCGGTGTAGAAATCAATAAGTAATTTAAGTGAAGTGAGGTCAGTCGACGCCGGCATTCGGCGCGTGCGCACGGCTCCAGTGAACACTGCTGTATAAGTTTACAAAACAAGCTTTGGACCAACATCGGACAATCTAAGGCTGACCTCTAAAGTTTTATCCAGAAGTTAACAATTTACTTCATATTACGTACGTATTGTATAATAAGTTTATCAAATTATGATAACTTTTGATCTATAATTTGTCTTTTTTTCATTTACTTAGATGACTTTTTAGTAGATATTTTGTAGCTATTAGTATATTTAAGCAAAAATGTCGTGTTTTCAGTTTGTCTTATTCTGTGTTTTTATGTTTGGTTTGGTAGTAAATTATGTGGATTCTGCGGCCTTGATTGATGAAAACATTGAGTGAGTACTACTTAGTACCTACTTATGTCAAAGTTACAATAATGTCTGTTTGTCCAACGCAATCTATAGAAATACACAAAATATTTAAGAAATATATGTTAGACTCGTTTGTTTATAAGTATTTGATATATTTTCCTTTATTTTTAGCATGGCCTCCGTAGATTATGCAAGTGTGGATATTAAGGAAAAGGCCCTTTTTACACCGCCTTTAGAAGAAGTAGTGGATGGTAAGATTATTTTTTAAATTATTTTATTATATTAATTATTTTATGCAATACAAATTTAGGTAGATACTTATATAAAAGGAAAAATACTTAAAATAAGTACTTATCACATATTTGCTAAGTTATGTATGAAACGAGCGCTACTATCAATATTATTCTACATTTTTGTAAACATTGATACACAAATAATATATATTTAAATATCAAGTAATATAAAATGTATATGAATAGAAGTTTATAATTTAAAAAGGTCCATTCGTGGCGCTGGCCACAGTTTGTGGCTGCAAACGTGACAGGTTGTGGGTTCGATTCCCTTTCTAGGATTATGATATACTTACTTAATAATTTATTTTTTTCGCTGTGGTGGCGAGAAATCTTCTCCTTTAGTTCACGTGTGGCTTTGTTGATTTTAAATAAACTTATAAAAACAATCCAATGTTATAATCTAATGGTAAGCACACGACCTGGAAAAGTCTCGTACAGTAATTGAGTTATTTTAGGTAGCTGTATAGCATGTGGCACCGTTTTGTTAAAACTACATATTGGCTATTATCTATGGCACATTATCATCTAATTTCAGGAGAAATAATTGTTATCATATCACGATATTGAGCACCAAAATCATTCCGAGCTCCAAAAAAGTTAATAAAACTTTAAATTTTCAGTGCTCTCTCGAGGTCTACCAGTTACATTTAAACACGTTGAGGTAGCGGTCGAAGACAGTCCAGACCTAACGCAGCCACCGTTCCACCTCACGGCTCCTGGTAAGTGTATCCTGAATACATATGAAAACCCCATGTAAATAGGAACTAACGTTTTAATTCTTAACAATTTTTATGGCTAATCTTTATAAGTGTCTGTTCTACTTCAAAGTAAAAATCTAAAGTGAAAGTGAAGTGACTCAATGTTTGACTGCAACCGCAATGGTTATGAGTTCGATTTTTACTTGGAAGAATGGTTGTATAGAAACTACTTTTTTTCCAGCTTTGGTAGTAGTTGGTTCTGCTACTTCTCTACTGTAACTAATGAAAAACTAAATTAATCAGTGTCATTGACAATAACTTGGCGCGAAAGTGGAAAACTGAGGCTTCACTAGGTTTCCTTTGCTTATCATGCAGCCTGCCTGTTATATGTATAATGGAAAATGTCTGAAACTGAAAAAAAGTATCATAAGTTTAAAAATTTACAAAGTCATCAAAGCAATTGACAATGAAAATTTTTATTTACAAGAAATTTTAATCCATCACTTTAATTTAATTCGACGAAGTCAGCCAAAAAAACATATTACCTAAAATATAAAAAACATATTAAATTATATATTATATATTTTAATACAGTCTGCATAATTAAATAACACTCAAGAATAAATCTTAAAAACAATATTGATAGAACAACTGAACAGTAGTTTGTTATTGTTTAGTTTATGATAACGTGATAAGGTGCTATCAGCACTTGACGTTGTTACAATATTTGAGATCTCCGAATATGAGCTGAAAAGAACGGTCTATCATATCAAATTCTTAGTCCTTAGAAAGTTTTTTATGATACGTTGTGGGTGTGGGTTCAATCAGTCATCTTTAGCTATCTCGTTAAAAACAAGCATGGCGTTTAGTTTCGCCAAGCGTCACGTAATATTATAGCTTAAGTCTTTTCAAATTTTCCCTTCCACCAGGCCTCTTAGGAGATGCTAAACTAATAGAGTTGGGAGGTCCTCCTTACCTAGTGCCACTTGTACAAAGGGACAAGGTGTACGACTTGGAGGCGTTGTTGAAGCACTTGGGCAGACAGCCCGCGTTACTGGCAGGCGCTGGAGCGGGACCCTGGCCGTATATTGGGGTTAATTGTGAGGTTGGTTACTTTCATTTTGATATTATGGAATGGAATCTATGGGCAATTACTTTTCTCTCCGTTTTTTTAGGGCGGTACTGATAAATTCTACTCTATTTTTCCTCTATTAGGTATACGAGTGAGATTTAAGTATGCAACTATTGGCATTGCTGCATCTGATGCATACATTTTCACATATTTATATTTACACATAAATACTTAATTTCATAATTTTACTTCAAACGAAAGAGCATGTATAAAACCTTGGCTAAATGCATGAAACTTTCCAGTTTAATTCGAAAAAAAAGTAGCAATAATAACAACTCACCAATAAAAAAGGTATAACAAGAATTAACCATTCTCTCATAATACAATAATCATTTCAAATTCCAGGGTATAATAAACCTATTCCTGGACAAAGGTGTGATATCGCAAGGCACGCGTATAGTGTCAGTGTCTCCGGTGGGCGCGGTGAAGGGCAGCAGCGGGTACCTGCAGCAGACGCTACCCAACAATGAGACGAGGACCGCGCTGCTCGGGAACTACCTGCTGTCTGAGGGGAAACCTGGCAAGGTATGGTACTAGTATATTTTGGTAAAGTTGTGTAACTAAAGGATTTTGTTAATATATCGCATTTTTATAATATAAATGCCTAAACTAGAAAATTGTAAATTCTAATATAACATTTTTTATAACATATAGAAATATGTTTTGTAGTCAGTTTTTTGAAGCTTGAAGTTGTAGGAATATCGAGTTAGGGCACTTTGAATGAAATAATATTAGAGTTAATATTGCCTTGTTTAGAGATATCTATAATACTATAATTCTAAATACGTTGAACAAACAGTTATAAACTTGTTTATTATTTACACAGTTCGTGACTACACTAGACTAAATTAAAAATGCCTTCCTGTCCCTTTTTAGGTCATCAAAATAGTGGCCAAAGAGAGAATCGGCGAGTCTAATTTCATCACCGCCATCAGAGAGACGCTAAAAAAACACTATGGAGATAAAGTTATTGGTAGTTTATTTTATACTTTTTCTCGCTTAATATTTTTCTATTATAAAACAGTTATAAGCATCGATCGAAGAGTTCTCTTATCGGAATCGTATCCACAACCTATCGCGTTTATATTCACATGCTTGTTTCCCTGCGCCACGATTGGTCTCTAAAACATTGTGACTAATATTGTATGAAATTTCCAGGTCTCGGCGGCGCGTTCCTACTAAAAGAGGGTAAAGTGAAGCACCACGTGATGCCGGACTTTTCTAGCAGCGCGCTCTGCAGTGACAGCGACGTCGACGACTGGTTGCACTTCTTTGAAATGAAAGCACCCATTGTGCATCTTGGGACTATGGTTACTGGGGATTTGGTGAGACTTGTTATAAATAGATATGTAGTACAGTCAACGAGTAGTGGCTGGCCGAAGTTAGGTTATCTTAATTTTTGCGCATTGTCCACTCGCGCTCGGGAAGTAAATAACCATACCACGACTCGTCAACTGTACTTTAATTGCTTACATACTTTAACAAAGTATGTAGCAGTTTACTTCGGAAGGAAAGTTTAACTCAAAATCAGTATTAACTGATTTTGTCTCATATTTTTTTAATATTATTTAGCTAGAAACTTAGCTCCCTATTCCTACCTTACTATATTGTTAGAAATCGGAAGCGGTTAGGGTTTTTAAAAAAAACATGATAAAAATACATACCGTCTATTTGTTTCTAACGGCTTAAGAAACTTGGCTGGATTTTTTTCAAAAAGAATAAAATTTACTATCCTAATATTCCATTACTTTCCAGGACCTAGACCTTCGAGTCCAGCATTTCCACGGCTACAGTGCCCACGGAGACGGAGGCCACTACCACTACGACACCACGCCTGGTGAAGTCCATTATGTGGGATACTTCACGCTCGCGTCATCCGTCATACGCATTGATCCTCCGAAGGAAACACATGGGTTGGGTAGGGACTGATGGGATCAAAATTTATTTGTAAAATAAATCTTGTTTTGTTAATTTATGGTCTTATGAATGCCCCAAATGTTGAAGCTACGGCCGCTCTCACTACGACACCAATACTCACGAGGTCCATTATCTGTTACATATTGAACTTTCGAGAGAAACGCGCTATGGCTTGGCTTGGCTAGGAACTAACGAAATTCACAAAATTTTTGGTTTGCATATGCAGTTGTTAATGCTGACTAATAAGCTACACTATATTATTTATTTAAATATATAATAGTAAAACATGATTATATTGACTAAGCCTTAATAACCAAAAAATTTTATATTACCAAAATATTTTTACTTACATAGCTTAAATATATCAGAATATTTAAAGACCAATAAAAAACACTGAAACAGGTGAAAATCTATTTATTAAATATTTACACTAAATGAAAATATATGTAAAAAAAATGTATTGACGACTAATGAGGTCTATCCTAGCAGTATACATAAACACTAGAGGCTCAATTCCTAGGATTCCTTCTAGATTGGCTTCTTTTTAACTTAGAAAATGAAATAACCCATGTTCAATTTACGCGTCGTAAAAAAACATAAAAAATGCGTTGACATCGAATACAATAATAATAATAAGCATATTCAAAAATACCACCACTCGACTATCGGCTAGTCTTAAATCTTTCATACAAAAATAACAATTTCTTTAGAAAATTGATTATAGCCTACAATTAAATAATATACACGTAAAAAATATTACAAATATTATCAAAAATGAGCAACAAAATTTTCCGAAATTTTCTAAGGCGATTTTAAATTACAAAATGTATGACAAGAAGAACCTTATTTATATATGAATTTAAATATTTTATTCGAGTATTGTCTATGACATGTTTGTATCTAAGAGGTAATCTAA
>HE669537.1:0-34202 GCA_000313835.2 Heliconius melpomene melpomene
ATACCTAATCAAAGTATTCACGGGCCCTTAGAGATTTTGGTTTTTTGATAAGGTGTTTTCTATTTTCAGGAATAATGAAAAATGTTTGCAAAGTAATGAATTATTTATTAGGTATAAGTAATTAAATGTGGAACTTGTTAAAACAGTCAGAATTTGTTTTTGAACACAAAAACTTGCATTTTTCACATTTGATGCAGCTTAGCAGCTTACACCCTGGCATCATACACCGCATGCGATTATCCGTGCGTATTTGTTTGTGGTCAGTACCATCGTGTATAATGTCTGTTGATGGCACTACCAGAAGGGTATTCCTCCGCTTAGGAGCTGGTTCCTCTATAGTACCGTTAAGAATACTACTACTACTACTTGGTCGACCTCTTGCAGATTGGGTGTGGATTTTATATTTACATAGAACATCTGCAAGTTCTGTTCTAAACTCTGCTAAATTCAATATATCTTTCGCAGCTATCTTCTTTTTATAGCAAACCTGCTTATATAAGACCCACGAATTTATAACCGTCAAGTCAAGAAGATGATGGAATAGTCTAATGTACCACTTCCTACTTTTCATGCGGATTCTGTATCTGCCCAAGTACGAGTTACTTGTTGTTGACTGTTTACAGGCATAGTTCAGATATGGGCCGATAGTCAAATTTAGTATGCCAATAGGATCGAATGAAATACCCCCATATATTTACGTATTTCAACGTCAGTTACACAATCAGGACGATCTGGTTGCTTTTGAACGGAGTATCTGTTCGATTCTCCAGTTATATTGCTGATGAAATCCGGAGTAAAATAATAGGAGAAGAATTGAAAAGGCGTTTCTATTGTCATTATTGATGCAGGAAGATCATTACAACCTTGAAGTCGAATATTATCTTCTTGGGATATAAATGACTGCTTTTTCATATAAGCTTTGCTACATCAATAGCTTCATGAATTGGTTGACTACCACTACTAGTATTATTGTGTATACCTGGCACAGGGTCTTCAATTAAAGGAGGATCTTCTATCATAGGAGGGTCTTGCACATCGGCTTGAGGTTCAAATTGCCCACCATCTTCAATCACCGCTCGCAGCTCCACAGTAGTTAGAATTTCTTCAAAATCGTTTTCATCTACTTCGTTACCGCCATCGGATAAGTAACCACCTTCTAACTGGCTTAAATAATCTTCAATATCCTTATCGGCAATTCTTTTACGTTCCATTCTAAAACAAAATACATAAAAAACTCAAGCCCGCAACCAAGCGAAAATGTAAACAAGTCAAAGTCCCAAATGCATGATGTCTCATTTTTGATACAAGCAAAAGAAATGCTTTTATTATTTATAATATAAAATTCGAATGTAAAATATTATGGTACCATACAATCAAAGTACTTACCTACGATAAAATATTTTTTTTATATGGATTAGCTTCAAGATTCATTCAATAACACCTGATGAAAACTTTCAAATTCACTTGTTGTTGAAACTTGTAACGGACAGCGAACAATGACATATGAACGCATCATAAAACGGCGGACCAATTACAATGCTTTACTTTTTCGTTCAGAAACTACTATTCGTTTATATTATAAGTCAAAATTATGCGTAGTAAAAATTTTATGGGCTCTGAATCGTGTAAAACTTTCTGTTTCGTTTTTGATACAATATGCATTTAAGGGTTAATACGTCATTTTAAATCATAGAAAATAAATATTTGTTAACAAAACTTAATATAATAAAACATTTCAACAAATAATTGAGTAATAAAATTGATAAAATGGATATTCCATGAAAATATAATGTAAAATTGTCCGCAAAAACAATTGACCTCATTGCCGTGAATTACTTGTGTATCGCCTTAACCCCTAGACATCGTAATATAACCTCGTTGTCGTAGAAAGGCACTTATGGTACGCGCGCGTTTTTCCCGGCGTTATGGGCGCCCCTACCGCGCCCGGCGGGGCTCCGGCCGCCCCCACTTAACGCAATTTATTACAAGAACCTTTAATAAATAAATAACTATGGAAAATTCGATGAAATACAACACAGATGTGTGGTACATACGTAGCTAATATAAAAACTTTATATACTTAGCTCTATGTCAAAAAATATAAATAAAAAAAAAGTATCTTCGGTATTTAATAATCTGTCTAATCTAAATTGTCAACCATTTCACGTATATGACACTTGTTATATATCTTTAAAAACCTTGTTAATCTATTCTTTTTATTATATTGTTAGATAAATATACCTAGATATAGATATTCAGATAGGTATTAGGATGCAGTACAAACAGAGATCGTACAAAAAGCATAAACTCATTAGTAAGGCCCGACCAGGAGCACAAGAATTAATGAAGGTGAACAATAATTTAGGGTTTAATTAAAAGTGCAGCCCCCCACTGCGCCGCCTCCGCGCCCGTTCAAATTATTATTTCTACATAATTTGTGAAAGATGTAATTTAATAAAACTCCCCACCTTCCAAAAACAATGGCGGTGAATTAAGATGCTCTAAAATAAACAATGAACAAGTTGTCGCAGATAAATGTTTTTAAGTTGTGTTGTTTTTCACAAGGCTAAAGACATTTGTTTTGTATGACAATGAAATATGCAAATATAAAGTTTAATTAAAAATATATTTGTGTGTTATTTTGTGTTTTATAAAGGATGAATTGCTAACTTATAAAAAAATAAAAGAGAGAGAGTCGATAATTAAAAATATAAATAGTTACAAAACTCAACTATTATACCGTTACATTTCAATTTATCAAAAACAAAAGGAAACAGCAACAAAGGAATCGTAAACGTGTTTTCTCACAGGTATCGCGTTGAACACATGTGTTTCCGCAGACCCCAGCCCAGCGTAGCCGCCGAGCGCAGTGGCGATTATTTCCAAATCATAGTGATTATGCACTACACTACAATGACATTTAACGAAAAAGACCTCTTTAATATGAACATTTAAACGCAGTGAAAAGACACATTGTTATTAAGAATATTTGTTTTTATCTGTATTCAGTAGTAGGATATTGGTAGGTTACAGGTCACCATCAATATAAATTAAGTTCAGTACGATTTTTTTTTTTAATTTTAAATATTTTTAGACTGCACTATTGTAGTATGTTGTTTGTGCCTATTTGAATTTTCGTCTCCATAGTTTTTTTTTTATATTTTATATATTTTCATATTTTCGTATTTGTAACAATTAATGAAATTATTATGATTTGAATCTAGCAATTCAAATTAAATTGTAAGAAACACAACTTAATACTGTTTTAAATAAGCAAATAGTTGTCAAAAAATCTAACAATTGTTTAATATCGATAACGTACTAAAAATATCGAATAGTGTATCGAATATGTCAAATCGATCGCAAAGAACATACAACAATGCGCTCGTGACGATTTAGTCGCGGCGCCACCCCTGGAGAAACAATACAGAAATATGAAACCAAACGGAAGTGCAGGGACCCCTGGGATGAGGTGATTTTCTTATACACATTCCACTACACTCCGTGCAAAGAGGGCTAATGCTCAGTTCTTGTTATTGAAGTCAACTCGCGACGTCCATTGTTCAAGCGTGTAATTATCCGGCGTTTTATTGTTACGCACAAAATCAAAGAATATGTTATAGGTATTCATTTTCCCCTGACTTTTGACTTGGACCGTATTGAACTCTATGGAGAACGGTTAAATCTTCTCACGGGCTATTGCGTGTTTAAGTAATTGTGCAAGTTCTTTTAGTTTTATATTAAGAATTTTCTATACTAATTTGCTGAAATTTAAAGGGTTAAGTACTTTAACTCTAAATGAAATGGCATAGCTATTTGAAATATATTCTAGTAAAGAATATGTAGATATTCTTTACTAGAATATATGTTTATTTTTTTAATAAACAGATATATATGTATCTTATACACTTCATATTACACAATCTCTAGAAATAAATCTTCATCTAGATTTCTAAAGATTTCTAAAATTAATCAAGTGCAAATTATTTATCAAATGCTACTTTATTAAATTGAGATTTAATTATGAATTCAATTTCATGGTGACTCGCTATATATTTTTATTATTATTTATTAGAGGCCAGTCGGTGGTGCGCGGGCACAAAGTGTGACTGCTCCTCAACACGCAATGCCTCCAGAATTTGGCGGAAATTGGGGAACGGGAAAGGTTCCCTCTAAAAAAAATATTAAGTATAATATAGGCATATATTATTAAAATTATGAATTAATTATCTCTAAATATCTTTACTTACTAATAATTATCTTTCAGTATTTCCCCCATATTACTCAATGGACACAGAGCCCATGACTACTCCTTTCTTCACATTCTGCCTATTTACCTATAGATACTCTATGGTACTGGAACTGAAAACAACACTATTTTCACAGGCAACAGATCTAACTATGACTAGACAAAGAAAATATTTAAACTATAAATTTAAATATTTTTCTGAATAAGAATATTAAAAACCTTATTCACAAAAACTCAATTAGACTCGTCTCAATTGCACCACGATAGCGGCAATTCATATTCATAAAATTAACGAAGAAATAAAGAATAAGTATTTAAGCAGAAGAAATTTCCGTATGCTCCATGCTAAAGACCCGAGGACGTCGAGGACTTCCACTTCTCTTACAAAAGTCACGTGCGCATGAGTGCTATTATATAGCCATCTTATATGTTCATTTATATTTCACTTGTTCCAGATCGTTGCTCTAATCGGGCTCGAGTGACACTTAGAAAATTGGCGAAGTTAAACTTATTGACGTGTGCCTGTGGAATATAATAGATTCTTTTATTTACTTAAGTATTTAAAGATTTTTTTTTACATAAATAAGATTTAATAATAATTTGGTTATTTATACTAAGTTGTAGAAATTTAGAAACAATTCATTATCTTTACTAGCCTATATATAATATTGTAATGTAAAAAGTATGCACAATCATGCACATCTATTTATGTACCAGTTCTAATTTTTAACTCAGTTTATAATGTTCATAATAAAAACAATCTTTTAATATTGAACTAATACTATTTTTTAATTTAAATTATTTTTTTTACATTTCAATAAATTATGTCTAAAAATGCTCGTGTCTAGTTTTAAAAACTAAATTATTTATCAATAGCTTTAAAAAATATCTTAAAAATACCGTTTAATGAATTGGCGCATTGTCTCGTATTCACAACTCTACAATCACGGAGTTGAATGAGTTTTAACTGAACTTTTTTCAACAAATATAATTTGTTTGATTTGTAAAGATTGAATGGTCCGCAGTCGGCCTGTATGCGTCTCCGACTCACGGCACGAATCATTGTTTGGTCTTCACGGGAGACCCAGGAACCCTGCCATTTTCCCCACAGGGTTCCGCTAAAGACCGACCATGTTAATTTAGAAGTCACCAAATGTGCACATAAAATGTCGACACTAAGAGGCCTATGGTTTGTCCGTTTGGTTTGTTATATTATATAATAAAAAAATTACTAAATCTAACGTATTTTGTCGTCAAATTGAAGCTTACACGTTTCCTTAAATTTATCTTGCTCTGTGGTATAACGCCTCGGAAATATAAAGATCTGGGTCACTTCCCGTCTACTAATGAAACGATGCTTATATGACAAAGATATTCAAAAGTTTATTGCATTTCCTACATTATATTCGATTTCGATTCGATTTGATTTCTATTCGATTTTAAAATAATCGAAATAAATTAATTTATTACAAGTTGTTACTAATATCGGCGATAACTTTCACGTCCCTAATTGTTATAAAAATTTTAGAATCGCATATAAAATATGAAATTCCATTTCCATTCTTTACACTTTCGAGTGGCGGCAATTGATCGAGTCATGCTAGTTCAAAACAAATTATCGAATTCTGCGGTGCGCTCTCGTAACTAATTGCTTTGGACGTGTCTCTGCGGGTTCCATTTTTAAAAAATAGCGCGTTTTCAAAATGGATCCCGCAGAGACAGCTGTGAACAGACGCGGTTGCGTTGTCAACAACTGCGATCGCAACGCGCAACGGTCGCGCTCGCGGCAGAGCAGTGACCACAGACCACCACTCCTGACCCTGGCAATAGCCGGAATTAATGTCAGGAGGAGGAAGAAGATTATAAAAGAGAACAAAAATAATGTTGAATAGCAACGTTCAGGACAACATCTTGTTAGATGTTTCAATGCTTTTATATTAGGTATGTATATAATGTAATTGTAGGGTATATTATATTTCTTATGTTGTCTTATATTACGTTATTGTAAGTATTATTTTGGTTCCTACTTTTTTAACTTCACGCTTTATTCCACTTGCAGACAGAGAGAAACCAGCGTCTACGTCCTCTGACTCTACATTTTCCGATAGGTATCCGTTCGAGTTCGATACATGTTATGTTCAGTATTGGAATTTAATACCAAATTTTGTCAGGCTAGAACAGTGAATGAAGTGAAATGAAGATAACGTCTGGAAACCCAAAACCATCACATCTACATATAGTTAGGTGCTGTCTCTCTGACACTCTCCACGACTGCCTCTTCTATACTATAGGTAAGTATTTATTAATATGAATCCAAAATACTATTAAAACTAAAACATATCTAAACACATATAATAAACATTAAAAGATAATAAAAATCTTAAGGAATTTGCTTCTTCATAAGAAAAATTCCTTACTTTTCAAACATTAGGTATATAATATTAAAATATAATAAAACAATATTGTCAAAGTTAGATAATTTATATAAATAAATACCACTTAATATCTGCTACTCTATAATAATTACTAAAATCTATCGAAAAGCATAAAATTTAAAGTAAATTGACTTCTTGACCTTACTATTCGAATAAAAATATATAATTATATGTTTTTAAATATACTAAATATATTAGTATAATTATTATAACATTATCTGTATAGATCTAAGATCTATATGATTTTTCTTATTTAATTTACATTCTAAATTAATAGTGTCTTTATTGGCCATATGCATAAATTATTCTCATATTTGTGACCAAATGTTGGCGGTTATATTACGATTGTTTCAATAGTTTATTAAAACTATTCACTATTTTTCTGTGAGTTTTAGTTTTTAGTGAGGTATAAAAGAGGGGCCGACGATGCTAAGGCACAGCGGGGCCAGCGGGAGGCCAAAACGGTTCCCGGTCATTGCATAAATATAATAATTATGAAAACATATTTTTTGTATAAAATCTACCCATGAAATGCATATGAATATAAAATATTTTGTGTTTGTTTAAATGTTATAGCCTTGTTACATTTTTATGATCGTCATATGTTATTTGAAATTATTCGTAAAATTCACCCAGCAGTTAGGTACATTGATTTTTCGTTTAATTTGGTAGTTACGTAATATAATTTAAATAGCAACAACAAAAATCCAGCCTTGACGTAGAGCAACAGAGAGAAACCAATTAAGTTTGATTCACAGGATATGTTTTATTTTCAGCATCAAAAAGCAGGGTAGACAGAGGAAGCCTAGTGTTAAGACTCTCCTTTCCCCATTAAATAGATGCATTAGCTTTATCTTCATTCACATTGACTGTGAATAAGAAAATTAGATATTATTTTACAAGTTAATATAAGCAACAAGGCTAAAAAGTAGATCCAACTATACCGATAAATTCCAAAAGTTCATGGATGAAGTCGTTGACAGAAAAAGAATTATAAGGACATATGCAACTCAACCTTATGCAAATGCAAATTACTAATATTGTTATTTTATTATGTTATATGGTTTTATAACCGTTTATACAAGAGTATGTTTAGCTTCACGTTTTCTTTTGCGTAGCAGGGTAAAATGAGAGAAGATGGTCAAATAGTGTCTCCACTCTCCGCCCGAATTTAAGAGATTGTGTGTGTTAAGTTCAGTAGGTATACTGTATAATTTGTAAATTCACTTGAATTAGGATCGAACCCATAAGTGGGACGGTTATCTAATAACGTATACCAACTTACCTAGGTACCGACTGTCAAAGCCAAGTGCGGTGTTGAGTTTCGCCTCTCAACACACAATGCTTTCAGGTTTCGACCGAAAAAATATACCTACTGCAGGTACTCACGATTATAAGTAAGGTACCTAACGGAGAAAAATATTTTAGAAAAGTATTCTTCGCAGATAATTTCCTTCATTCTAACAAACGACTCATAGTTTATTATTGAAGTTATGTTCAAGTTTCCGTTACAGTCGACATAAGAAAAGACATAGTGGTCTATTAATCAACGCTTTATTGGCTTGGCGATAGTCCTTGGATACTTGGAAAATACATTATCTGTGTAATGTCTTTGTAAAACCATTTTATTTCAACTTATTTACAAGCGTTTAGTAAATATGTTTTTTTGTTTTTATAGCTTCACGCTGGATCCCGCACATAGTATAGGCAGAACCAGGCAGGGAAGCTGTTCTCATTATCTATGACTCTCCCACTTTCGGCCGAATTCTGGAGGGATTGTATTAACACGATACGAGAGATTGTCTCAAAACGGAGTGTCTTAACACTAGGTTCCCTCTGCCTACCCTGATGTGTGCGGGATACAGCGTGAAGCTGATCTAATATCTATTTACGTTACATTTACCTAATTGAATAATAAATATAATAAATCTGACAAGATTTTATTTTTTTTCGTTTTTATTAAACAAACAGCTTAATTTACTTAGTGAAGGTAATTGGAATCATAAATATTGCATCTTGGTAATTTATAATCGGCGAGAGGCGATCCATTAGGTGAACTGTCGGTACCCTATTTACGCGTACACATAATTCAACGTTATATTGTAGGCGTGGGAGCGGATGGGGGGCATCCACCTGTTTTCTATACATATAGGAGGGCAGGGTAGGGGAGCCTAGTGTTAAAACACTTCGCTCCCCGATTTCATTCAAATTCTTGAGGCTTTGCACATTGAATGGAGGAACTCTATGTCGCGCTTTGCGTCTACACCAGAGCTAAGAAATGAAATATTTCATTTCCCCGAGTAGGAATCGAACCCACAGCCTTTCTTGCTCCTTCCTTCAGCCTTGTGCCCCATGAATGGTCTCTCTCCACTGGTTCTCTATTGTTATGAATAAAAAAAAATAAAATACAATATATTTTTTTATTTATTATACAATCTATACACGTAATTTTGAATACTCAATGGCCATTTTTCATTAATAAAACACAATAAAAGTTATTAAAGTCAAAATTGTGCACACTAATTCTAATTTCAAAAATTAACGAACCAAATTAACTGGCACTGGCACCAGCAGTAGTGCATCTTTTAAATCAAAAATTTAGATGTTTACAAAATTTTGTTCTGGTAAAATATTTATTTTTTTAATAATATCTAACTTTTAAGAAATGATATCAAATGTAGCCGTAGAAAGGTAGGTTATTGATTATAAAATTTCAATAGTATGAATCCAGGGATAACGTTAAGCAATTTCAGTTTTTTTTAAAGGCACATTGCACTGGTAGCAATTTAAAAAAAATAGTAATTTGAACTCCTTTGCTATACCTACTAAGACAAATATGTAGCTGTATAATTTTTACACTATATTATATATATGTTTTATTATTAATAATAATATAGAAAAGTAGGTATATGTGTAAAACCTAGAGTACTTCAGGTGGGCGGACGACGGGCGTGGCTTCTAAAGCACCGCCCATCTACATCCGCGCCTCCGCCTCGTAACTGGTTCGCAATTATAGTTCATGTTTTATTAATTTTTTATACGATTACTGATTTAGATTTTATGTAGAATATCTTTTATACGACAATTATAAGGCTTTTTTTATTCCAATACAAAAATATGCTAAACTAAAGACAGGTGTATAATATGGTAATGGAATACGGCTAAGCACATATCGTATTCTTGACACGTACCTACTAGAATTTGTTATATTTATAACATCCATCTATCTTTTAATCACTTATTTAATGGTTGTGTATAATTTATTCATTTCTTTATTAAAATTGCCTATACCTATATTAGATCTTGAGTGAAAAATATTTTCCAGGTGTAGATACCCACTGCCCAGCAGGACTACATAGTTGTGTACTAGACATAAGATAACATCCTGTGCCATATAGACTCCATTTTGTAAATTACATTCAATTTTTCCATTTTATTTGTAGTAATATTTTATTTTAATTTATCACTTATCCACTTCTGGAGTGAATTCATGAGATATTTTTATTAGATAAGTATAATGTGTGCGCATTTGCATGTAAAACCAAAAACCAACGATTGTGAAAACCAACGATGCCACACGATGAAAAGTTTAGGTTATCAGCATTATCCCGCACACAGCAGGGTACGTAAAGGGAACCTAGTGTTAAGACATTCCGTTCCCCACTTTCCACCGAGGTTTTCTGGGTATTGCGTAAGTGTGTTGAGTAGCGGAACCGAACGTTGGGCTTTTGTCTTTGTGTCAGTAGGAAATAAAAAAATAATAAATAATAATTCTTTCATAAATGGAAATCGAACCCAGAACTATCGAGTTATAGTCACAGATTGAGCTCCTTCGCCAGGACAGCCTTAATTTACCTTTATTTTTATCAATATTTTTTTCTGTTATATATGAACATCATAATTAAGTTAATTGGCAATATTAATAGATGGCTAATCTACATTTACTATGTATAAAGAAACATACCTACTTGCCTATTAGCAAATAATGTAAATTGTAATTACATACATTCAATACCAATTATACATATGTAAGTATAGGTACTTGGTGTGCCCTAGCCAGGAGGCGCGTGCGCCGGCGGGAGGCCGAGGAGACCACCGCAGAGATCAATGATCCTCCAACTCCACATTGACTTTGCGCAGCTGCTCAATGAACGCCTAACAAGGAAATTCAATGCAAAAACTGCGGACTGTAAGTATATACTTATATACCTTATATTAAGTATATGTTAAATTGCTTACAACGATTGGAATTCCTTAGAAAAATTAAAGGAATTTCAATGTATTTTATATCATAATCTACTTAGTAGGTCCATTCATTTATACTAATTGCTTTTTATTAGATACTAGCGGCCCGCTCGCGGTTTCACCCGCGTGAACTATGTTATTATTAATTTCTGTCTCCATGGCTACGTCCTAGTGTAATTTAGTAACGAATGACAAAGACAAATGTCATTAGTAACGAAGTTTCATACAAACTTTCAACCCCCAAAACAACCCCTTAGAAGTCGAATATTACAAATTCCCGTCTTAGCGAGCACCTACGTCCTATAAGTAACTCCTATACAAAATTTGAGATTCCTAGCACATGTAGTTTCTGAGATTTCGTGATGAGTGAGTGACCTTTCGATTTTATATATATAGATGTAGAGTAATTTATGAAGAGAAAATATGAAATTTGTGGTCGTCATGGCGCAATAGCACAAGCGTTACTGTAGACGCAACGGCTATGGGTTCGATACCCACGGTGAAACGAATCATTATTTACTAATGTTTTCAGTACTTAGCTATGGTAAACAAGGCAAAGCGCGGCGTTCAGTTCCGCCATTTAACACACTAGGCATTGAAAATTAGGCAGAAAGTATCTTAAAACTAGGTTCTCTCTGTCTGCTCGCGGGATACAGCATAAAGCTAAATAATCCACGAATTAAATATAATCTATTGACATTATTAAATATTGATGATACGACGACATTGAAGTATAGTTTGTTTTTATAATTATTAAATTCCTTAATCCGTTTTAAGTTTAAGTCAAATTAGATCAGATATACCTATAACTCTTAACTCTTGGTTGTTCTCGCCATCCCTTCTATGAAAGAAAAAGCACCAGCTGCTTTTTGCGTGTTTCTGGATGCAACGTTAAGCAATGGCTTAACTGGATGGATGGCTTAAATAGATTTATACTAGTAATTAAAATTGTATATTGAATATATAATAAGTATTATATATAAAGTTATTTTTGAATCATTAAACATCGAAATTTTAAAAATAAATACATATTTTTTACGACATGATTCTTAAACTCACAACCACGCTTTGTCACCATGGTCAGGCATAATATATACAACGAAGGCGATGTGTGTATGTATGTATTATAAATTTGGAAAGTCATTTCATCACAATACCTAAGGCTAGAATGAAAATTATTATACTGCCATAAATAGGTAGAAAAAGATTAAAGTCTCTAAAAGCCACAAATAAGATATTCCTTTTCCATATTAGTTAATGCTTAAATAATAAATCGCGCTTCTTTCTGCTCACTGCTTACTTGTAACACAAAAATTATTGCCTCGTATCTTATATTTTTTCTCAGTATAAATATATTTACTTACCTTTATTTCGTGAAAGTTATTATCGAAATTCATAAAGTAAATTGTGGGTACACAAGGGTCGCGGGTTCATTTTTTCCAATGGTTTAACATTCATAAAAAAATAAACTTCATAAAAAAAAACACTTACAGCAGGGTGGACAGAGAGAACCTAGTGTTAAGACACTACGTTCCCCAGTCTATCGATTTTTTCGAGGCATTGCATGTTGAGTGGCGGAACTTGACGTCGAGCTTTTGCCTTGGTGCCACAGCTAAGAAATTAAAATATTAAGAAATAATAATTCATTAAGAACCATTTCGGAATAAGAACTGACGACATAGCCTCTTAACATTCATATATGTCTTAAAATGATAACAATGCTAGTTAATAACACTTTTACAAAACATGTACGGATACCAACGTGAGAGTAGTGACTCTACACTAGCTTTTATGTTTTTGCTCAGTAAAATATTGTTCACAAATATGGTATTGAGAAGAGATAGGTAATGATGAAAGAGGGGTATGTCCTCTACAATAATCTTAAAAATAAATACTTTAATAATTGATTTTATATTTTAGTAGACGAATATATCGTATATAAATAAATTTCAAATAATTGTAAAAAAATCCAACAATTAAAAAAAAGGCCAAAATAAACTAAAGATCATAAACACAACACTACCACTTGTACATTAAACAAAACAAATAATAAATCACGCAAGAAAAATCATATTTCACCTCAAACAAAGGGAAGTCGTTGACCAAAAGGGAACCTAACAAAAAAAAATAAAGGAATGTAAAATATTTATTCAATCACTAGAAATCCAACAAATCTGTCACTTACATGGACAAAAAGTAATGTCTTTTACTTGCGTCCAACAATGTGCTTCAATACAAAGAGACCCAACGTCTTGTTTAGGAAACATTACTTATTTTACAAAAGTATAGTGAAAATTGAAGGCCACCGTGACGGGACTAAATTTTCGGAATAAAATTGTAAATCACTATTAATAATAGTGTTCGAATAAGTTGTAAATGTGACAGAGTGACCACTGTATTGCGTGCGCACATCCGCTCATGTATTTAGTGTCTAATTATTCTCTAAATATCTTTGTTGGCTGCAATTCGATTTACCTACAATTTTTTCATAGGTGTATACTTAGATAAGTTAATTTCTCTATAGTGAATTCGGAAATGTAAGGAATAAGTTCCTTTTTATAAAAATATGTTTTCTCACAGGCCAGTCGTGGCACACGGACACAAACGTGTGACTGTGAATACGAAAGGTTATGGGTTCGATTCCCACTCGAGGAAATGAAATATATCATATTTTAATTTCCTGGAATATTCCAACCCTTTCACATGTAGCCTTTATAATCTGCATATTATATAAATATTCCATTGATAAATATATTTTAATAAAAATACTATTCATTATTTTATATAAACCTACATTAAATATATTTACAATGAAACAACTTTACTATTCTAACTTTATTTCCAATAGCCGCGAGTTGTAATTCAGTTCAAAATTTTTATACGTTTTCTAAATATCTATTTTTCTTTCCTAAGACTACATTTAAAAAAAATAAAAAAAATACTATTATGAATTTGGTAAGCCATTGCTGTTAGGGAACATGTTTTAATAACATTTATTGTCTCAAATGTAACAAAACACTTTTATAAAAATTCAAATATAAATTTCACAGCTTTTATAAAGATATTTAAAACGTCATAAATTAGAAACAGGTACTTTAGGGAAATATTGATTTATAGTGCTGGCAATTTAGAACAATAGAGTCTCACATTGAAAGGCACTAATTAAAAAAAAAGCTATTATATTTTTGTTTTGTAGTAGTCTATTGTTTAAAGACATATTGACTTATAAGAATGTGGTAGGTACATGTGCTAATAATAATTATAATTGTTCTACACAATTCATTTGTTTGTACCATACTAAATATGAGTAAAAATTTAATATAATATACTTATTTATGCTTACAATATAAAAGTGAATTTGGCTTAAAATAATATACGTATTTGAGGGCGTCGTAGCGCAGTGGCACAACATGACGATTGTGGGTTCGATTAAATTACATTATTTATTAATGTTTTCATTTGTTAGCTTTGCAACACACAATTTGAAAATTTGGTGGAGAGTAGGGAGCAGAGTGTCTTAATATTAGGTTCCCTCTGCCTACTAGCTATGTACTACTAGCTATGAAGCTGAAAAAAATAGGTATTGAGGTACGCAAAGTAAAAATTATGCTCATAAGAATATTTACTTACACATAATTTTAATGTTACTTATTTGAAATATAAGTTAGATTAGAATAAAATAATAATTATTTTAATATTAATTAAGGACAAATATATTTAAAAGAAACTAAAACTTTTAAAATGACAAATAGGCGGCGCGGGCGCATCGCGTCGCTCGGGCCCGGCCAACATCATAAATCAACTACATTGATTTTATCTTGTTTCTAATCGCAGCGATTAAACGACTTTAGAAGTAGTTCAGCCTGTATTTTATATGTTTATAACAAGATGTTTAGTTTTATAAAAGTAAAGGTTACCCATTCGTGATATTACATTGTAAAGTTTACGAGATAATTTTAAAATACAGCAGATGTAGGTAGTTAAGTGGATTTTTAACGAATTTGCAGCTTACTTTTTACCTAATACTTGTAATTTTGGTAAGACAGGCATATTTGTTCAAAATTTAATACCTAAATAATAATTAGATGACTATATATTTCCATTAAATTGTATTGATGTGTCCCGCATCAGTACAATTAATTTAATTATCCATCCATACACTCTATCAACTGGCAATTAATAAAAATGATATCTTACATACGAGTACAACTATTAACGTCCAGCCGCGAGCGCCAGCAATAAACTGATCGAAATCATCTCACAAAGCTATAATAAATTAATTGTTTTATTATGTCACGAGGAGACGCGATAAAAACTCCACAAGTGACTGGAGAATTGAGACATCGACTATCTCTTTTTATTAAACACATGATAGTAACGTATAAGAGTCGTTAAAACTATCAAAAAATCAAAATGGCTGCGTCTCCCATTTTTCTAACCCCAGCCCCAGCGTGAGCCTTATGCTAATGAGACCCAAAAACAAACATTGTTACAAGTCAAATGTGTAACATACGATAAAAATAAATTAAATAATAAAGGGAATCGTTAAAATAGAAGAAATGTTCGTAATTTATCCACGAGTCACCTTTTAGGCATTCCGTGGATGCCTTCGCGGCGGGGTCCCGACCGCTCCAGTCGCGATCTCTAACCAAAAGGCGCCACAAAAAGACGTATTCAATAAGCCATTGGCCATTACGGATATAATCGATGAGATAAATTAATAATAATCAAATTTGGAGGATATTCGATGGTAATTTTTAGGCTTATCTACTGCGTAATGCATTTTGTACCTTCATACGAGTATGTATGTAGGTACCTATAAATACGCACATAACCATATATATTAATTCTCTTTTATGTTAAACAGCTTGAATTACATACAGTAGAGACTGTATATATAACGCGTCCTCTACTTCAATATGTCTCTTACGAGGTGTGTTCAAAAAGTAAGGTGACTTTTCAAATTTGGCGGGCAACGTACTTTCGATTATCGATTTTTTTTATTTTGTTATGTTGGTACACTCTTCCCGAACATCTGTACCAAGTTTCAAGTGTATAGCATTTTTTGTTTGGTTGGGAGAGGCGTAAAGGTTATAAGTGTTTTGCGTGCTCGGCGACTTCTTGCTATCGAAAAATATGGATTAAAGGATTTGCATCAAATTTTGTGTATAAAATACCGAAACACTTAAAATGTTGACAGTGGCATACGGTGAAACTGTTCTGAGTAAAAAAAATGTTTACAAGTGGTACAAACTCTTCCAAGATGGCCGGAAAGATGCCAATGACGAGCCTCGCTCTGGACGCCCAAGCACGTCAACAACTGATGAAAACGTAACGTAACGGAAAATCGTCGAATCACTATCAGAGAAGTTGCTGAGGATGTTGGTATATCGCTTGGCTCGTGCCATGAAATTTTTTCTAACGTTTTGGGCATGAGACGTGTGTCAGCGAAGTTTGTTCCGAAATTGCTAAATTTTGACCAAAAGAACCGTCGCATGAGCATCGCTCAAGAACTGTTGAATGACGTCAACGACGACCCAGATTTACTCAAAAGGGTCATAACTGGTGACGAATCATGGGTATATGGTTATGATATCGAAACCAAAGTCCAATCGTCCCAATGGAAGAGCCCAGATGAGCCAAGACCGAAAAAAGCACGCCAAGTTCGATCAAATGTCAAAGTTTTGCTCACTGTTTTCTTCGATTACCACGGCGTGGTGCATCAGGAGTTCTTACCATATGGACGTACGGTCAATAAACAGTATTATCTTGAAGTTATGCGCCGTTTGCGAGAAGCAATACGAAGAAAACGTCCGGAATTGTGGAAAAACAATTCATGGCTTTTGCATCACGATAATGCCCCTGCTCACTCATCTTTGCTGGTGAGAGATTTTTTGGCCAAAAACAACACCACAATCATGCCTCAGCCACCATATTCACCGGATTTGGCCCCATGTGACTTTTTCTTGTTCCCAAAACTAAAGAGACCTATGAAAGGACGGAGATTTGCAACGATTGAAGAGATAAAGACTGCATCGCCGGAAGAGCTCAAGGCTATACCGAAAAGTGCTTATGAGAAGTGCTTTGACGATTGGAAAAACCGTTGGCATAAGTGTATTGTATCTGAGGGGGATTACTTTGAAGGGGACAACATAAATATTGATAAATAAATAAATATTTTTTCTTAAAAATACAAAGTCACCTTACTTTTTGAACACACCTCGTATATAGTATACTTAATATCCAATAAACCCTTTAGAAAGCTGTTTGTTAGGTATTATAATTTATGACATAAGTAGCTTTTCTAAATGCCACGTAAAATATACAACGTGAATTACGATTTTTTTAAACTCTACAATTTTATTATATATAACAGACATGGTTTCTTAAATACTGGCAAAGTCTATTTTCCTCCTAAATAAAACGGGGGTGTGTCTATAGTTCGCGAGGTTTATACCGCACCTTGCATTTATGTGAGTAATTAGAAAAACAGAGTCATAAATACTTTTAAAAGTAAAATTCATTATTAGAAATCAATATAATAATTATTATTCTCTGCCTCACGCTCTATCCCGCACACAGCAGGGTAGGCAGAGGGAACCTAATGTTAAGAAACTCCGTTCGCCACTTTCTTCTGAATTCTGGGGCATTGCATGTTGAGTGGCAGAACTCAACACCAGAACGAAGAAATGGAAATATAAATTGAAATAAATATTTTAACTCCTCGAGTGGGGATCGAACCCACATCCAGTCGGTTTTAGTCACACTTTTTACCCCTGCGCCACGACTGGCCTCAAATCAATATAAAAATCTTATATAATAAGTTTATAAATATTCTTTTACTCCGGATATTGCATACTTACCTACTTTTTTACACTCAATTTTTACTCTCTTCGTGTATCGTTTGAGTTTGTAATTAATCTTTTCTTTATATCATCTAGAAAAGCATTGAATCGATGTTCTTTTTTTTCTTTATTGGTTGGTCACATTTTCTATTTTTGTACAATGCCAAATTTATCGTTTACTTAGCGCAGTGTATAGTATATTAAAAAAAATATATCTATGGATTTATAAATGTAAATAGGTATTATTGAACGATGTCTATAGAATTTTTTAGTTAAAAATAATTATGATTTAAATTTATAGATTTCATCAATAATGAAATGACTATTCTAATTATTTTTTTAACTTTAATAAGGGAGAAGTAATAAGGAACTAATATAATAACCAAAAATAAACATTGTTTAATAAAACCAGGAACATTGTAAAAATCAAATTCGAAATATAAAAATGTTTATACGCATTTTAATACTATAAAAATAAACTACTATAATAAATTATACAGCACAGTTACTACGCACATTTTCATTAAAATGTAAAGTTCTGTCATCGGTCAGATTATCTGAATGAAAGAACGTTATTTATTATAAAAAATAAATTGACCACAAACTGTCAATTTAGTTCATTTTTAGACCAAGACCAATCATTAGTAAGTCACTGATTAAATATAGCGTTAATAATATACAGTTTAACATAACACGACAGCTGGTTTTAACTGTATTTCTTTAAATATATCTTATAAGATATTAAGTTTCACAAACCTTGAAATTGGGGGCTTAGAGATCAAATAAATAAAACAAACATTTATTGTTTCATCAATTTTATTGGTAAATTCACATTCAAATAATAGACCACGATGTTGACAGATGTTACAATTACGGTAATCTACGACAAATTTTAGTATAAACTATGATACTGTATCGGTAATCTCGACCATATCTACTGCGTTAAATAGCTACATCGACATTAGGGTGCGTAAATGCTTCAAAACTTTATATCGGTAGTGGTGAGTCAGCGACGAGACAGACAGACAGACAGTCGGAAAAATAGAAAAAATCGTAATACATTCGAACAAATTCACGATACAGATTGAACATCAAAAATATTTCTATATTAATCAACTACTCACATCATATCGAAAAATGATAACGACCGAGAGCCACGCGGGGGGCGCCCCTCTCGTCAGCATATCGCAATTGTAATATATAATAATTAATGATTCAAGAGAGATTCAGCGGTCGCACCGCGCTGTGGCACAAGGGGACGGCGTTGGGCCAGAGTGAGAGTAGTATCATTGTATTTCATAAACGGTAATTCGATAATTTGGAAAACTTGTGACATGCTGTATGTAGCTCTGGCCGTGTGCCGCGCGGGGGGCGGGCAGTGCGTCGCGCTTACGAGCCCCACCAGTCGGGACCGCCGCTGTTGCCGCCGCCGCCACCGCCACCGCCGTACGAGCCGCCGTAGTTGCCGCCATACGAGCCGCCGCCGTAACCGAATCCTGCATCAAATAAATGTAATATAATTACTTCATCTGTGTCAATTAAACAAAATCCAAATATCGAAACAATGTAAAAATACAAAAATAGTCATTACTAATTCTAATCTATATATATAAAAGGACTTGTCCTCACTGATTGAGGTAAGACGCACGCACAGCCGTAACCGCTGATAGAAACGTGAAATTTGGACAGATGTTTACTTTCGTAATCTGGACATCCACTAAGAAGGGATTTTGAAAAATTTTAACCCTAAAAGGTAGAAATAGGGGTTGAAAGTTTGTATGGAAAAAAAATTAAATCGGCACCGACTTTTATAAAACTTGAAATTTAGATTTTTAAAAGCATTTAATTGAATACGTGTTTCATCGTTTTCTAGAATTCTTTCCCTAAGGGTGCAAATAAGGGGTTGAAAGTTTGTATGGAAACATCTTTAAAACGCCACCGATTATAATAAAATTTTAAATTTTGACTCTTAAAAATATTTAATTGAACATGTGTTTCATGGTTTTTTAGAATTCACCCCCTAAATACGCAAGCGAAGCTGCGCGCGTCCGCTAATCACTGTATAAAACTAAATATTAAAATTAATGCTATTTTTTTATTGCTAACTTTTATTTTGACATGAACAAAATTTTGATTAATAATAAAAATCAGTTTTACAAATACTAGAGTGCTTCCAAGCTCCATTCATCAACCTTTGGCCTTTGCCATTTTTACATACTTAAACGAAACTACTTTAAACAATAACATTTGATGCAAAAGTGATGTAAAAGATGTAGTGGACACCTCCATTGACATTTGAATACGCAATATCAATAATACCATACGAGACCATATCGTTTGACTCTCTGTCCTCTCTAACTACCCGGCCAGATATAAAGCTAGTTTACCTCACTTACATATTAGCATGGCAAGCAGAGTGAACCTAGTGTTCAGACACCATTCCTTAGTTTCTGCTGTATTTTCAAGACATATCATCTCTTATTCGTGTTGATTGGTGGAACTAAAAGCTTTATATTGTAACCAGAGCGATGATATCAATTACTAAATTAAAATTTAGATAAAAATTATAATAACTTACCAGAACCAATAGCAGAGGGTCCAGCAGAGCGCGGCGCCTGTCTGGGCTGAGTACGGAAATCTTTCGCTCCGAAGCCACCGCTGGAGCCGAAGCGGCCGCCGCTCGACCGGCTGCCGGCGCGCCGCCCGCCGCCGCCCGATCGACCGTCCACTGCGGCACTCGTTAGCCAACTGTGGGGGAGAATGTTAAATTATTTATTGAATTTATATATTATATAATAGTAGAAGAACAATAATAACATTTATAAAGTTTATTTTTTTCTTACATTTACATTTATTATATATGTTCATTATTATATGAACTGCCATGAGCAACCCCATAGGAATGGGGGGAGGAATACACACTCCATGCCCACCTCAGAACTTTTAAAAACAGAAAAGTAAAACCATTAGGTTTTACCATACACAAAAGATCAGCTGGCCAACAAGGCCCCTAAAAAATTTCTCTAAATACGCCTATGACTACAAACCGATTATATAGACAGACATAATAGTCAGTGCATTCTATTTAATAAAAATGAAAATTTAATATTTAAAAAGAAAACATTGCTTTGTTGAGCGTCTATAAAGATATAACATTAGATATTGTTGATCTAAAACCTGTGTTTTAGTATCTAGTTTAAGTATCTGTATACTTGTTCATATATCTTTGAATGTATGACATTCGATATCTGTTTATCTAAATAGGTCCAACTAACTGTACTCACTTGGGCACATCCTGCTTCGCCTCCACCAGCAACTCGACGAGGTCGCGCGCGAGGCTGCGGTTGGAGTCGTTGAAGAAGGAGGTGGCGACACCCAGGTTGCCCATGCGGCCTGTACGACCGATGCGATGCACATACTCCTCCACGTCAGATGGGAGGTCGAAGTTGATCACGTGGCGCACGTGGGGTATGTCCAAGCCTGAATGTGTCAGATTTTAGATGTTAAAGTTGTAGCTGCTAAGATTTGATTTTAATTTTTTTGAAGTGTTGTGTGAAGAATACGCAAGTTTAGAAAACGTAACTTCAGGGCAACCACTACTCGTCGACCGTAATGTACATCTTTATAATTGTAAATGAATGTGTTTGTTAATTGAATTTTTAAAAAATCCAATTTTAACAAAAAAATTGCATGTTTGGTTAGTTTTAATTGGGTTTTATCTTATTTACACATTATATATATAGTTTCTACAAATGTACACTATTAAAAAAGAAACGAAGGAGTCACCTACCTGCAATCCATTTTATATGAAGGCTTTATATGATCAGTGAATATTTTTTGATTAATAGATGTATAAATGACATGAAATATGACTTATAAAAAGTTAGATACAAGTTCACAAAATCATATGACAGATATGGATGGACAAAGGATATCTAGTTAGTGAGAAAGTGCAAGATGATTATAATTATGATCTTATGTTAATAACACTAATAGCACTAATAAAATAATATCAACAAAACTTATCTCTAGGCATTTATAATTTTTTTTTCTATGCCATGTGAAGTCAAAATATTTACTATTTTATTAGCAACAACTAGCGACCCTCTTGCGGCTTCGCCCGTTTTTACTACTGGATTATTAATATAATGTATGTTTGCAAAGCACTTAAGATAATGTGAAATTAATTAAACCCTAATGCAACCCGCATTTTCGTAGTTTCAATAAGGATTTTCCAATTGTTTTACATAGCAAGGATTTTTTAGTAGGTACCGTAATTTTAAATCTGTGCTACTAATCTTTTCAAGTACTTATTAAAATATATTTAAATGACTATTTTTAGATAGTTAAATGACTATTTTTAAACGGAAGAAATTATAAACAAAAACCTACCTACTTATAACTACTACAAAAAATATGAAACCAAATATATCGCGCTGAAATAATACATTCAACTCCGATTATACAATACGTGTAAACGCATCTAAATCTTCGTTGCTATAGACGCAGGCTTCGTTTAAAGTAGAAAATTAATAAGGTATTTTAAAGGATAAGGATTAATACCATTATAGAAAAATATGACTCACAATAAAAAATATATTGAAATTATTATTTTTAGACGGAAAAATGATCGCTACACGTTATTCTTAAAAGATACGAATATGCCGTCGCTGACTTTTTTGTAGATCTTATTAAGAGGAACAATACTCCAGTACATTTTTTTCATGTAGTACTTACCATTAAAGCAGCGCATGCGCGAAAGTGTCTCAACGGGTAGGACTTTGTACACATTTATCGTATTTATGTTAATTTACATAAGAATGTACAAATAATAAACTATATATAAACCTTCTATGAAAAATACTCGACCTAATGGTGAAAACCGCATCAAAATCCGTTGGGTGGTTTAGAAGAAGAAGAGTTAGAAAAAACAGACAGACACGAAAAGCGACTTTGTTTTATAAGATACTAGCGACCCTCTTGCGGCTTCGCCCGCTTTTACTACTGGATTATTCATATAATGTATGTTTGCAAAGCACTTAAGATAATGTGAAAATTATTTAAACCCTAATGCAACCCGCATTTTCGTAGTTTCAATAAGGATTTTCCAATTTTTTTACACAGCAAGGATTTTTTAGTAGGTACCGTAAATTTAAATCTGTGCTACTAATCTTTTCAAGTACTTATTAAAATATATTTAAATGACTATTTTTAGATAGTTAAATGACTATTTTTAAACGGAAGAAATTATACACAAAACCTAACTACTAATAACTACTACAATAAATATGAAACCAAATATATCGCGCTGAAATAATACATTCAACTTCAATTATCCAATACGTGCAAACGCATCTAAATCTTCGTTGCTATAAAGACAGGGGGGTTATTTTTCGAGCTTGTGGTTAATGCTGAAGAGGGTATTCTGTCCCTGATGAAAAGCAAGCACTACGTGGCTGCCTGTGAGGAAAATTAAATAGAATGCATCGGCCGAGATCGAACCCGGGACGCTCGCGTGGCAGGCGAGCATTCTACCACTGAACCACCGATGCGCGTAAGGCAGGCGGGCGCGGCGGACGTATGGCGAGTGGCGAGCCGTTTCGCAGCAAGGATTTTTTGATATTGTAACAACTTCTAAAGTACTTATTAAAATGAAAAACAGTAAAAGAGTTTTGGTCTACATTAAATGGCCAACGTAACTAATATACTTATTTATATGCTGAGAGTAAGGGATAAGTGAAACATAGCTAATGTGTCAACGGCGTGATGTGTCAACAATTAAATGCGTTTTTCTCTAAAACTATTCGCAATTTCGAAATAGTGTAAAAAACAAATTTTGTCTTCGTCTAACGTAGAAATTTAATAAAGTATTTTAAAGGATAAGGATTAATACCATTATGGAAAAATATCCCTCACAATAAAAAATATATTGAAATTACAATTTTTAGACAGAAAAATGATCACTACACGTTATTCTTAAAAGATACGAATATGCTGTCGCGAACTTTTTTGTAGATCTTATTAAGAGGAACAATACTCCAGTACATTATTTTCATGTAGTACTTACCATTAAAGCAGCGCATGCGCGAAAGTGTCGCAACGGGTAGGACTTTATACACATTTATTGTATTTATGTTAATTTACATAAGAATGTACAAATAATAAACTATATATAAACCTTCCCTGAGAAATACTCGACCTAATGATGAAAACCGCATCCAAATCCATTGGGTGGTTTAGAAGAAGAAGAGTTAGAAAGTTCAGACAGACACGAAAAGCGACTTTGTTTTATAAGATATAGGATAGGATAGGATAAGTACTTCAAATTAAATATGAAAATGCAATGATTTTTTATGTAACGCATAATTTTCTTCATATTTGAAAACAGTTCATAAAAACAAATGGAATTCCATATTAATTATTACAAAAATGAACTACTATTAACTACATAAATTACAATCTAAAACTAAATACAAGTAAATACAAAATGACCTCTAGCAGCAACAGCGGTGGCCACCAATATAGGAGTCTGTCCGGATCTGAAGCGGCGCAGAGCCTCCTCACGTTCACGCTGGCTGCGGTCGCCGTGGATCGACGTCACTGGGTAGCCATCAGCGTCTAGGAACTCTTCGAGCTGATCTGCACCTGGGGACAAAAATAAATTTAAATGATATATAAGGTTTATATGATTTTTATATTTGAAGTTGCAGTGGTGCAACAGTACAAACTGTAAACGCTCTGCTCATGAGCCTGATTCCAATTTGGAGATATTATTCCCATTTTATCTCACTGGTAGTGAAAGAAAAGCATTGAGATCTCTAACACGGAAACTCTCGAAAATTTTTCAAAAAGTGGAGAATGGAGTCTTAACATGAAGTTGCCCCTACATACATGAAGACATACATGTAGACATTAATTTAAAATGTGTAATAATTGTCGTTAAATTTATACTTCAAGGAAAAAAATGAGATTCATTTGCCAGAAAACTTATGGAGATGGAGTTGTATAAAATTTTGCATTATTTAACTTTAAGCGCAAAGTGCTAATGACATAACGTTTGTTTATGTAATGAATAAGAAATACTTTAAATAATCTAATAAAATAATAACATTACAGATTTTTCTATCGGCAAAACTAAGTATACTTAATCTATTAACTACAGTTAAATTTTATTTACCTTTTTTCGTTTCAACAAAGACGAGGGTAAGCTGGTCTTCTTCAGGTCGCGAGCGTTGCAATAAGTTAGATGCGTTCAATAGATCCAATAAAAAGGATCGCTTATCTGGTTCCTCTACCCACACCACCTATGGAAAATTTTACCTATTAAAATTTGTATTTAATACTACGATCGTCATATAAATAGTCCAGAATTTTTTTTCTTATCAGTCTATTTATTTACTCAAAACTATTAACTAAAAAACTAACTACCGAATAAATAACTACTAACTAAAATTAAAAAACTATTATCAACATAACATAATATATCTTACTTTTTGTGTAATATTTTCAGACGTAGATCCAACACGACCCACAGCGAGGAACACATAATTGTGGAGAAAGTCCTGAGCCAAGGCCTGTATCTGCTTGGGAAAGGTGGCGGAGAACATAAGTGTTTGGCGGTCGCCGGTCTTGGGCATAGTATGGCAGTCCACTATCTTGCGGATCTGGGGTTCGAAACCCATGTCCAACATCCGATCGGCCTCGTCGAGGACGAGATGGCGGCAGTGGTCGAGGGCAACGCGGCCTCTGATCAGCATGTCGACGAGGCGGCCGGGCGTCGCCACGAGCAGGTGGCAGCCGCGCTCCAGCTCGCGGAACTGGTCGAGGATCGGGGAACCACCGTATCTATATGTTTATAGATAAAATTAATCATTAATTATGGATATTTAGGATTTATTTCATATATAATATTAAACTTTAAATAACTTGAGTAAATCTTTTATATCATATGTAACAGATCTATAAAATTGAGGCCAGTGACCTAGTGAAACGGTATTTGATTGCCAACGCGAAGGTTGCGGTTTTAATTATTATTTTCTTCTTCTGGAAAGAAGATATCCTAACGCAATGTCTCGAAATTTAAAAGTGAGCGAAAAGTAGAGAATGGAGTGTCTTGTGACATTGGATTGTCTTGATGACATTAGATTGGATTGAATGACATTGGATTTCCTAGGAAAAAATGTATCAGATAAAAAAAAACTCAAGCATTTTCGTATCAAATGTGGAATCAGGTTATCTTAGAAATCATGTCCATCCATACACATAGTTGGCAAATGCCAAATCAATTTTCAAGAAAATTTGTATGTATATAATAATAAACTGTAGTACTCACACAACACAAGGCCGGACACGAGAACGGTACGCAAACTTCCTGGCCTCGTCGTATATCTGTGTGGCGAGCTCACGCGTTGGCGCGAGCACCAACCCTAGGGGATACTGTTTGCTGCGTTTTGGTTGTCTGGAGGATAGAAAACAAGTTTTATAACGTCCATTAACCTTAGTAGGTTTGTAAATATAAAAGCATAATAAGTAAAATATCTTTGTCCTAATAAGTAACAATTAGTAAAAAGAGTGTTCTCAAGTAACTAATTTTATTTCATTACATTTTTTAATTCTAAAAAAATCAAAACATTCGACAACTAAAACTAGTGAAATATCAAAGCAAAGTATAAAAACGTTACTTCACAATAAAAGACCAAGAATATTAAATGCAAAATTTCTATATAAAAATAAAAATATTTTTTGCAACCAATAAGTGAACCTCAGGGAAGTTAGATTTCCAGAACTTTTGTGCATTGTTCACTCCAGAAGAAAATAACAAAAAGTACGAGAACGTAACTTCAGGGTGACCACAGCTCACACACCATACTATATATATATCACTCAAGACCTCACCCCGCGTGTTTAACAGGCCCCGCCTCGTATATTTGGTTGAGTATGGGCACGAGGAAGGCGGCGGTCTTGCCGGAGCCGGTCTGCGCGCAAGCCATCACGTCGCGCTGGCCCAGCACTATGGGGATCGCGTACTTCTGCACCGGCGTCGGCTTGTCGTAGCGTGCTAGCGCTATGTTCGAGCGCATTATTTCCGTCAGGTTAACGTCCTCAAACTGTATATTAAAAGTTGAAAAGTAAATCTAAAAGAACTATATCTTAAGGTTATCAATTCAACTGTTTTGTGAATTGATAACTTTTTGTGTTTGTTACCTCTGAACCTTTGACTAGGAGAACAGATTTTGATGATGACTATGGTATCCATAAGAAAATCACATAAGTCTTAAATTTTCTTACGGTGTATGCGCGACAAATGGATGAATAGCTGAATATCACGCCAACTGCTTCGATTATTCTTTTTTTTATTGGAAAAGATACACTTCAATTATAGTTTGGTGAAAGTTTAGTTAGATTCTAATTAAGGGATCCAGTGGAAATCAGTTTCTTTTTTGTTAAAAATTGTAATTATTAATATTGTTTGACTCAATACTAAATTAGCAGCAGGCAATAAAAAAGTGATAAACCTACAATAATAACAAAAACATACACTTGTAATGAAGTCCGGAACGTTGTCGCCGCTGGCCTCAACCGGTATATCCTCGTATTTGGAGAAGTTGATGCCTGTGTTGCCAGTGCCAAACAGCTCCAGCTCCTGCCGCTCGTCGCGAGGTAGCGGGACTGTCCAGTCGTTCTGAGAATTTATTTTATTGGTTAATATATGTAACATTTGAGTGTAGTAATAATCAATTTCGAAGAGCATTTGTAATTAACAAATATAAAGGGTCTTTACTTTAGATAGATATTGCATTCATGTCCATGACAAAGATATCGTTCACCAAGTATAGTAATTAAATACCTCGTCCCTGCGAGACGAGCTGCGCCGCACATCGTCGGAGGGCCAACGGGATCTCTCCGGGCGGGGCTCCGGCTCCTTCCAGCGGTCGTTGCGCGGCTGCGGCGGCTCGTTGTAGTCCTCGTCGCGGCGTATGTCGCGAGAGGGTGCCGTGGCGCGAGAGCCCCCACCACCGCCCCCACCACCGCCGCCGCCACCGGCGCTGCCGCCACTGGAGCCCCAGCGGTCGTTCTCTGACCACCGCTCGGAGTCGCCATTTTGATATCCTGAATCACGACCTGGAATGTGATGGTTATTATTTTAGTTTAGATTTTGTTGGGTTCATCGTCAAATCAGTAAAGGCCGTCGTGGAATAGCATGACTGTAAACGCAACAATTGTGGGTCTAATTACTACTACAGGGGAAATAATTATTGATAATTTTATTTTTCTCACTATTATAACAATATTAAACAATATTAAGCGCCTTTACTACTTGCAAACTACTTTAGACGTAGGATTTTTTTTTCATTACACGATGTTTATCCATACTGTATTACGTGTGACTAAGTTACGAATAGATAGACCATTAAAGTAAACACCTACTACTACGAAAATACTGCTAAAGGTTTAACTTTGAACTTTTCCGCCAATACCTACAATTCGATTTCGTGAATGAGGCGTGTGCGGCGGTGTTCTTAACAAATGACGTTTTATTTTATAACGATAATTTTATTAATTATTTTTAACCGACTTTTGTAAGAAAACGAGATTATCAATTCGGCTGTATATTTTCTTTTGTTTAAAAAAACACTTTTATTTTTTTTTTTAAATCTCTTTTGTTTTAATTGTATTAAACTTTTATTGAGTAGTTAAAATAGTGGTTTCATTTAAAGTGGAGATGCAAAAAATACTCTGTATATACTTTTTATAATTCATAATTTAAATAATCATTTTCAAGATAACTAAATAATAATAATGCACTAACATAGTTTCCAGTTACAAAGTGTAATCGAGACGTGTGTTGAATAATAATATGATATTGCTTTACTGCACAAGATAATGATAACATAAACATAGACATATTGACATATAGCAACTATGTGAGGAAACTCATATAAATGCGATAAAATCTTTGTCTGTTAAGTCTTCTAATACAAACAATTGAAGAAACAAAATAGCTTACAAAACTATTTTAAAATAGGTACATTTAATACTTAAATGTTTTAAAATAGATATTTGCTTAAAAGCATGTGAAACAAGTATCAATTATTAATTAGTTTATAATAAAATAAGTAAATACTGCAGCGGACTAGTATACAAAGCGGAATTCGCACTTTATCTTGTTACCAGAGAGAGAAAATTAAAAAAAAATCGTTCCGCCAAATGGGAATCGAACCCACAACCGTCGCATTCTATTTTGTATAATGAAAAAAATAAAAGGCCTTAAAGACTCACCGCGGTCCCTGCGCGGGTATCGCGAGTCGTAGCCGCGATCGTTGTCACGGTCGCGGTCACGGTCGCGGTCGTCGCGCCGACCACCACGGTCGTAGCTCCTAGAGTTGCCTCCGTATGATGAACGGTTGTCCCTCGCGTCGCTGGGGCGAGAATCTAAGCTGGATCGCTTAGGTTCTTCTCCTGGACAACATTCATCAATACATACATATTATTATTTTATTAACTTCCTTTGAATCCCGCATATACCTGGTATATAACCTCCTGTTAAGACAGATTTGCTCCCGAATACACCGTATATGTATTTCTTTAAAGCAAATTATATGAAGAACAACATATGAAAAGAACCAATTAATTTGAAATATACAATTAAAAGAAACAAAAAGGAAATATTATATCCATCCTGGTAGGAATAACCTTCAAGTAAAACTATATATCAGTTTACTACTTTCACTTTGCCCACTCCGCATTATCTATTTTGATAATTAACTTAAAAATTAGCCAAGACCTAGGCCACCATGCTTCATAAGCCATGGATAAAAGATGCACAAACACAATTTTATTAATAAATACACTCAAATAATAACCATTTTGTAAATTGATGACTCAATTTTTTAATTTGCTTTGTTTTTAAATATATACATATATATGGAACAGAATGTAATTTCTCACCTTTTGCCTCCAACTGCCTACGCAGATGAGGAGGTATGTAGCGGCCAGTACTCTTAGGAGCCTGAGGCTGCAAGTCCAGACCAGCAAGCTGCAAATTAAAAAGGGATGTTTGTTTTACTGTTATTAAGACTTTAATTATAAAATTATTAAAATAATGTTTCTTAACTAAAAGTAAAAAACATTTTATACAAAAATAGACTATAGCCACTTATAATACTAATTTGTTTTACAAAGTATTATATAGTCAGTTGGATTACCAATAAAAAGCCGACAGTTGCTAATTTAATAAAGATATGATGACCACTTTAACCCAAGGAAACTATAAATAATTATTATTTACCTATAGTATTTATTATTTAGTTTTTCACTCCAAATTCCTACAATAATCTTTAGACTAAATTAACAATTTTACACATCAAAGTGATTACTTCAATTCAAAATTAATCTCTATACACCCCCAAATTTGGTTCCCTAAGCCTCCAATTCATACTTTAAAAATTCAAATACATATTTTAATTTTAACCGTATGTTATTGGTTAACAACATGATTTTTGAGGTTGTTGTGTGCAATTACAAATGAATGAAATGAAATATTTAATATTTTCATAGGCAATGAGGCAAAAGTGCTGTGCTGGATGTATCTTTAAATTAACAAATAAATTAAATCAGGTTCATGCTGTATCCTGCACACATCAGGGTAGGTAGAGGAAACCTAGTGTTAACACACTCCATTTCCCATATTCCACCAAATTTTGGAGGCATAGAGGCGAGGAGCAACTCAATGTCACATTTGACTCAACACCAGAGCGAAGTAATGGAAATATACATGTCAATAAATATTTCATATTGTCGAGTGGGGATTGAACCCACAACCAGTCACAATTAGTGCTCCTGCAACAGGACTAGCCTCTTTGATGTATCTTTTCAACAATTCTTCTTATATGTATATCTTAAAAGTTTGAAGAAGAAGTTTACTTAAATGATTATTCTTTCTACGTATTCTTATTGTAAATATTTTATTTCATCTTGTGAATACGGGAACAATCACATAAACAGCATTACTGTAGTAAAAGTATAAAAAAAAGGTATAAAGTAAAACTAATTTAAAATAAGTAAAATAAATAATTTGATAAAATGATAAATTTGATGTATTAAATTGTGAATTTAGAGCACTGAGATAAAGCTCAGTGTAGAGTTCATCCATTTGTGTGTTCTCCATACAAGACGGCATTTGTGAAGTGCTCAAATGGCATGCTCGAAGAGTCATAAATTAAGAACTGAACTAAACTGAGTTCATCCATTCAACATACAAGTTCTCAAAAAATGGAATGTGTGAAACAATGTCTCAGGTTCAATATGCCCTGCTGTATAGGACAAAATATGATGGTGCTTTAAAAGGCTACTATTTCTTTTTGATTAAAACATAAATAATAAGCATTTCCTTTGAATATTATTATAACCTAAACATCTTGTAATGTATACTACAATAAGGTCAATAAATCACATGCTAAGTTAATACATATTAAGTTTAAATCACTAACATTTCACATGGGTATAATGTGTCAATCAACTTGGTGTTTCATATTATGATTCATAATAATTATTTTATATGAATGGTTTGATAGTATTTATCTATTAGGTTTAAGGAAGTGATGTGTTACTGTATTATAATTTCACAATGTTTAATAATTATTGTTATTTAAAAGTCAGTGGGTTTTTTATTAGCAATATAGTTTAGATAAGGTGTTTTTTAAAGTCTAGTAATTGTGAATTATACCTAATACCTAAGCTACTTGTATGTCATTAAATTTATTTATTTATATTAGGCATTTTTATTATTAATGACTTGGTCTAATAATGTACAATATATAGTTAACGTCCTAAAATACTGTTGTTCGATTTTAGTACTATAATTTTATAAATGTTGTTTAAAATTTAGAAAATATATTTTTCCGTAAGGGCAATGACCTACTTTAAAGACATTCAGAAGAATCATAAAATAATATATAATAAGAATATTAATTTATATAGTTAACTCGTAAAATCAATCAGATACCTTAGAAGAGCCAAGTCGCCATGTTGGTTATGCCAAGACACGTAAAGCTAAATTTCAACGCTAGTAATTAAGTATTAGTCATAATGAATTACAAAGCTTTCTAAATGAATGCCATATTAAACTATTAAAATTACATTTGAATGATTTTTCATACATTATAGCAAAAATCAATACAAAGTGCATGTACATGAGGTACCGACCTGCTGCTCTAGACCTGTTCCATTTTGGTTGGTAACATTACTCATATTACTACCAAGCGGTACGTTTTTTTGGGAACTTTTCTCCAAAAATACTAAACAATCACAGTCTACAATGAATTTTGCACAAACACAAATTCACAAAATCACATGAAAAGCCTTCAATTTTTCTCCCTGGAATTACTTTTCATTCGCAATTTTTGTTCATCTTCACAGACCGTGACTTTGTCTTTGGTTATATCATTCATTCATTCATTCAACCCATACAAAAGCTATTATAATCTATAAATAAATATGACCATTTATATACTTGAAACTAAAAATTCAAAAATAAAATTGTTTTAATGATAAAATAAATATATCAATTTTCTATTTAATATTTGTTAGTTTAAGCATGTATACTAATAACTCATTTATAAAAATGTATAGTTTTATAAAACGAATTTAATTTATTATGCCTGGCCAATAATAAGCAATAATATTGTCAATAAAGTACGTATTGTCAATAATATTGTGTGTGTCTGTGTGCGCGGCTGGTTGTCAAATTATTGTAGATTTTTGGAACTTCTGTTTATGCCACGACAATATCGGGGCGAGGCAGGGTTATTGTCAATAATATTGTCATGTGCGGGTGCATGGCAATATTTTAGTTGAATAAGAGACCTCAAGGGAGGCGGCGGACGCTTATACTTTAATAGAGCTTAATAGAAATTTAATAGAGTTTATTCATGTCGAGATAAAGGCAAAAATAGTGCATACATAAAAGCTGCCCGATATTTACAAAAAAAACATATTTTTTTAAATTCTTCTTTTAATAAAATTAGTTATATGCTGTACGCCGCACGCAACAGAGGGAACCTAAGGATGTAATTTTATTAACTACCATAATAAAGAGACTAACATTCTTCACCGTGGTATTAAGCAGCGGTTCGTTCGGAAATGCAATAACTGAAGCAATAGCTTTCTACCTATTTTAGATTTAATACGTCCGCACACAAATAAAGCTAATGAGCGGCTGCGTCAGATTTTACGACGAAATATTGTCAATAATATTGTGTAGTATGCGGGGCCACAACAATATTATTGCCAATTTTGTATTGACTGTGTGTGTGGCTAGCCTATGTTATAAAAGTAATAGTTTTTCTATAAGCTTATCAATAAAATTGTAAAGTTTTAAAGAAAAAAATTGTGTAGTAATTATTTGTAATTTATGTAAATAACAAAAAAAACGAAAGTAATATTTACTAAGAAACTATTTATTTTATCCAGGTAAGGTTATACTTCTTTTTTATTATTATTGTTATTGTTTTTTTTTCTTCACCTTCACACTGTATCTGTATCCCGCGTAGAGCAGAGGTAGAGGGAGCTTAGTATTATTAAATTAAGACACTGCTCTTCACTTTCCAAGTTTCCACCGAATTCTGGAGGCATTGTCTGTAGCACACAATACATATATGATGTATGGTAATTTCAGAACTCAAGATATTAGTTGCAGGCAGACTATGACTGCTAATATATTTCATAAATTTCGGCTTATCAATAATATTAATTGATTTAAAAATTCTGAAACACTGACATAAGTATTACAGTGTTATATTGCATTTTATAGATGGAAGAAAAAACTAAAACATGTACAACACCCAGAGTTCGACATGCACCTCCAGACCCGAGACCTAGACAACCTCCACCAGAACCACGGAAAGCTACATCAAAATCACCTCCACAACCAAGAGAACGTCAGCAACCACCACAGCCCCGTGAAAGAATACCACCCCCACCTCCAAAAACTTGAAAGTTGCAGTGTAAATAGTGACAGAGAATTATAATGATTTGTATGAGTATTTATTGTAAGTAAGATGATTTATTGTTGTTAAATTTTATATTTTTATATACCATTTATTTTTCACTTAGCAGTAGTAGTATCAACAACAGTAATATACGCATTTGACTTTTTACATTATTTTTATCTATATTATAATATAAATGAAAAATATCTAAATACTAATATGAAACAGCATAAAATACAAAAAAACCTTTAAACATTTAGTTTTCCCTCTCAATAATTGCTTAGTTGTCTTATATAGTCACAGACTCAGAAGCTTTTATTTTTAGGGCTAATGTTAGATTGATAATTACAAATTGGATATTAAGTAATGTTTTAAAAGCGATAAATTTATAAAGCAATAAAAATTAAATATTATTGTAATACATAGTGTTTTTGTCACA
>HE669537.1:36014-94324 GCA_000313835.2 Heliconius melpomene melpomene
GACATAAGTATTACAGTGTTATATTGCTATTTTATAGATAGGAAGAAAAAACTAAAACATGTACAACACCCAGAGTTCGACATGCACCTCCAGACCCGAGACCTAGACAACCTCCACCAGAACCACGGAAAGCTACATCAAAATCACCTCCACAACCAAGAGAACGTCAGCAACCACCACAGCCCCGTGAAAGAATACCACCTCCACCTCCAAAAACTTGAAAGTTGCAGTGTAAATTGTGACGGAAAATTATAATGATTTGTATGACTATTTATTATAAATAAGATGTTTTATTGTTGTTAAATTTTATATTTTTATATACAACCTATTATTCACTTAGTAGTAGTAGAGGTAGTATTGGCCATCAATAACATTAATATATGCATTTGACTTTTTACATTATTTTTATCTATATTATAATAGAAATGAAAAATATCTAAATACTAATATGAAACAGTATAAAGATACAAAAAACCTTTAAACATTTAGTTTTCCCTCTCTCAATAATTGCTTACTTGTCTTATATAGTCACAGATTCCGAAGCTTTTATTTTTTAGGGCTAACATTAGATTGATAATTACAAATTTGACATTAAGTATTGTTTTAAAAGTGATAAATTTATAAAGCGATAAAAAATATATATTATTATAATACATAGTGTTCTTGTCACAGAATAATCAATTTCCATTCAATTCCTAACATCTGACTGCAAATGTGATGCTCGTGATGGGGTGCGGAAAGAATTATTTGCATGGTTGTGCCTTCTGAAGTCCTACCCTAGAAAATATTTAGATATACCATATCTGCTTAGGTAGACAAACTACAGCATTGAATTCTACCACTAAACATGCTTTATTTTGAATTCTGACTAGAATTGTAAATAAGTATCTTAACAAATTCTTGTTTTTTACTAAAAGAATTAGTTTTATGTATATAAAAATTAATATAAAGTTGATGTATTTCATAAAAAGTAATATTGAGGATTATTAATAGATATTGTAGATTTAGTAAAGTAGTGGTTCCTATCTAAAATAATATAATTATAGATAGAAAAGCTATAAAATTCGCATAAGGATAATTTAAAAATGATATATCGTCGACAGTGTGTGGGCAGACCTAACGGAAGTATTCGTTTGACCTTCAACATATCAATCATATATATTTTTCAGTACTCATTTCATTTTTCAGCTTACTACTTGACAGTTAGAAAATGTTAAGAAAATTATATTTTTTCATAATGATTGTATTATTTGTTGGTGATACCTTTGAGAAATCTATCCAGGAGTATGACGTAATTGTTACGGACGTTGCATTTGACGATGCTCCGGTAGTGAATAGATCGTGCCCAGAAGGATATGAGATGGATATTAATTATAAATGTCGAGAAGCGTGGTGAAACTATTTAGAATATGTGACCAGAAATTAATTTTGATGTGTGTGATTTGTATTTGTGTTTATTATATGACTTTCATATTTTTAATAATTATGGCCTCTGCACTCAACAATATTAGTTTTATGTCATATTAGAATTTGTATATCTTTTAAATCAAAGGAATACTTACTTCTCAGAATGGTATGTTGACTATAAAATACAAAAATAAAAGTTATTTTGTATGTGTTATATATCAATATTTAATATAAGTAAAATGATTTGTTCCCAATTTCTTATTTGTACAATATTTATTATGGCTTAGGCAAAAGAGGCGCTATGAAACGCCAAGTATCCAGCAGTTCTAAGATAGGATTTCCGATAGCAATGGTAGCGTTGGCGCCAACTGATGAAATGGCTCCACGGAAACGGTTCACGTAATCCACGAGGACTTCCTCAACAATTGCGTTGACGATATTGTCGATGTCACCACCACCGATGGCACCATTTATGTTGGACTAAAAGTAGATAATTTTTAGAGAAATATTACTCAAGATGGTATATCTATACAAAAAAAACTTTTTGGATGCCGTCTTGAATATGAGGTCGTAGTGGCACAGTGGTACAAACATTCGACTGTAAATGCGTTGGATATTTATTTCATTGCCATTGAGGGGAATTAATTGTTTCATATTTTCATTTTTTCCCTTTGGTAATAAGACGTAACGAAACAAACGCTGCGTTTAGTTCCGCTACTCAACACGCAATATCTCAAAAATTCGGCGGAAAATGGAAAACGGAGGATCTTAACTAGGTTGCCTCTGCCTACTCTGCTATTCACGAAATACAGTGTAAAACTAAAAAAAGAACAATTAAAAGGACCAAAGAGCACTAGAAAGTCTTCATATTTTAAATATTTCAGTCTGATTAGATAAAGTTATGAATCTTAAAGGTAATTTAAAATTTGCATTACAGCTACCTTAACTGAAGGCAGGTCAAAATCAGCTCCTTCAATCCTGTCAATGATCACAGCCTTTTCGTTATCGGATTGTTTAAGGAATAATTTAGCCTTCAGTCTGAATTCTTCTACTATGAATCTAAAAACAAAAATAACAAACTTCCTATAACAACTTTTATTTTTAACAATATATAAGATACCTTAATGTATCAAATTTAGCACGAAAATATTTTAAAGCACAAAATACTGCTGCTTTTGATATTTAAAGGTATATTCGAATTATAGAGTTACTAGTAAAAATGGTAATTCATACTCAGCCTTGCCATTTCCGTAAAGTGGTATAGCGGTAAGTAAATCGCCTGTGAGGTCGTAGATTTCTGTAAAATGTTATATTTATGTATTCGACAATGTAATTTACATAAATAAAAATAGAAAAATATATGAAGAACGGCAATGAGTAGTAAAAATAATTAAACGACCCTCTTAAAGTAGAGACATTAAATATTTATTTTAAAAAATTGATTCATTTACCCGTGCTAATTTCGAGACGTGGTACTAATATGTCAATGTCAAACGAAAGTTCTGACAGGTCCAGGTGACTTCTTTTAACGATGAATCCCCCTAAGCCAGCCACTTCTGCATTTGTTAATTCCAATTCTAGACTATAAAATATAAAGAATAGATTAAAATGTTTTGTTCACATTTAACAAATATATTTATTTGGATATTTATAGTTGTTAATTTGATGTACCTTAGTCCTTAATCATAAATATTACCTATAGTAACTACACTCATATAATTTTATCATATATTTTACAATCACAATTGTGCAGTTAATAGTTTATGTTATACATAAATCTACTTTAATAGACATATGTTACATTAAATTGGTCAGATACATATTAAAACGCGGAACTAAATTACATAAATAATATTTAGTTTTTGGTAAACTAATATATTTATAGGGCTCCGTATCTTAAATGAAACAGGGAAACCCTTATAAGATCCCTTTGTTGACTGTCTGTCAGTCTGTCAAGACCATTTGCGTCACGATCGCTTAGAAGTATCAAACTGAAATTAATTTCACACGTATATCCAGGTCTATAAAAATGCACAAGCTAACTTCGAACACTGTTGGTTGTGATTTCAGTTCTTACTATAGGTAATAATTATATTTATATTATTGCCCCGCTATAGATTAAATGGTGAATGGAATGGAAAATGGTGGTGTTGAATCCATTATTTAACACGCTGTTTATAATACAGATAAACAATTAAAAGAAAACAGTTATAATTTGAATGTTGAAAAATTATACTCACTTAATGAGTCCAGCAGGCAGTGCGAAGTGGAAATTACTAAGTTTTAGTGGATCCAAAGGTGGAATACCAAATATGCCTAATCCATTGTTAATCAGATTACGAATAAAGTTGATTAGCTGTGCAATCAAAATGTTAACTAGAAAGTTCCTTTGAGGTCCATCAGATATAGGTTCTGTACAAACAAAGAAATGAAAAAAATTGCTTAGGAATAAATTACATACTTGTAATATAATATATACTTCTTTTTTAACTTCATGCTGTATCCCTCACATAGCAGTGTAGGCAGAGGGAAGATTGGAACCTAGAGCTAAGATACTCCGTTCCCATTAAGACATTTTCGTTCTCCACTTTCCACCGAATTCTGGAGGCATTGTGTGTTGATTCAACACTGTGCTTTGCCTCGCCACCAGAGGGAAGAAATGAAATACTGAATATTTAATTTAATATTTTCATTATTATTACATATTCAACATTATAACATATTAGTACATACAACATACCTAAAACCTGAACTTCATGTTTTTCTAATTTAGGAGCTGCAGCCACAAAGGCGCATAAAGCGAGCACCAAAATCAATTTCATCCTGAAACCCCATTTTTAACACTATTTAAAATCAAATATTTCATGTTACTTTAGAATTTTAAAACTAGTTTAACTTTTATTCACCTAAGGTACAATCGCAAATAGCTAATGTCATTTTAATAATTGTAACATATGTATATAATAGTTAGTATTTTTATTTAATGCTATGTATAACAACTAAACATAGGCTTATGCCGATGAAAATCAGCCTCGTTATGATACTGATGCTAGTGATAAAGTATATCATACATATTTACATGACTGCAAGGTTAATTGGATATAAAATTGTAGTTTTTTGTAAACTTTTTTAACGCATTCCTGAAATTTTATTCATAGAGTCCATTGAAAAATATTTAAGGAATATTTTTTGCTACCCTAAATAAAATGTAATATTGTGCTTAAATAAAGAATTTCGTTGTCTAAATGTTTTTGGATGAAAGTTATTGTTTGGAGTTCAAAATATTTCGCCGGTCTCTCGGTCAGTTTCTCGAAAATTGTCCAAGTGGGCGAATTTTAATCTTGCTACGTAATAGTAGTAACTGAATCTGGAGAAAAATGTTGGACATTTTTACCCGTAGATTATTGTTGAAAATCCCGGATGGCAATGTCCTACATTTCTCGTCCTCGTGGTGGGTTTACGATTTTTTGTCTCACCTGGATCAAGAGTTCGCTTTTAGTCCCTGGTACGAGGGAGAGTCCCTCATACCAAGCACTAAAAGCAAACTGTTCATCAAGGTGGGAAAAAAATATACGTTATCCCAAACAGTATTTTTTTCTTAGTGTGGAATAACAGTTTAAAAACATTTAAAAAAATATGTACGATAATTATAATGAAGTAGAGAAAGAGCTAGTAGAGCAGCGCGGCGTTGAGTTCTGCCGTTCCCAGAGTTTGGCAGAAAGTGGAGAACGGAGTGTCTTAACATTAAGTTCATTCTGCCTACCCTGCTGTGTGCGGGATACAGCATGAAGCTGATTTTTTTTTAAATATTATAAACGCGACTTACCTGTGTCTTGAATAAACAATAATTACGACAATACTTTAATTATTATTTTAATCATTTAATTAGATATGACTAATAATTACTTAGGAGATTATATTATTTTTATAGATTAATGATAAATTGCAGATAACCATTGTAATTGAGGGTTGTTATATGTTATTCACTTGTAATGATTACTACAATGTTCTTTTGTTTTAAACTATAAGAAATTAGGAAATAGCATATTAGCTAAAATTGTTTATTATTTTTAAAAAATATAAAATTCTAAATATAATTTAATGTCCATTATGCGAATTTTATAGCTTTTCATGATATAAGTAGACATAGCAAAGAACTACATAATGTTCAAGATACTGTCATCCACATTTCATCCACACCATATATTGAAATAGAGTGTTAAATAATGGAATTAAACACCGCCTTTTATCAATCTATAGCGGGCAAAATAATCTATTAGGTATATATAAATTACGTGTTACGTCGTTTGTCCACGATGGATTCCTAAACTACTGAACCGATTTTAATCAAATTTGCACACTATGTGCAGTTTGATCCAACTTGAAAGATATTGAATTAAGAATTTAAATTTGAGTTTATTACAAATTATTTGTTTATTATTGACAGTAATTTATAACAGTCATATTGGATTATCTGTTAGCTTCAAACGATTCTAAACAGATGTCTGTTTAATGTATGGAAATCGGTAAGGAAAAGGTAAATTGGGAACAAATCATTTGATATTAAATATTGATATAACACATATTGAATTTCTTTTATTTTTGCATTTTACTGTCAATTTACCATTCTGGTAAAAAAATATTTCATTTAAAAGATATAAATAACATAAATATTAAACACATTTTATGTAAGTTTATTTTATATTATAGACTTAGTTTATTATATATTATATAATATTTAATTATATTTCATAAAGTTTGCACTGAGACGTTGTCCCCTTTCTCCTCATTACAATTTATCCGTTATGCTTCAAAGGTTGTCTGGTGGAGATTGCTTAAAGCAATAAGACCGCCTTTGCATACGTGTTTTTCTTTAAATTTTATTTGTGTTGTTCTTTCTATATATTTCTTTTATGTGTGCAATAAAGTATATTCTATTCTATTCTATAAATTTTCATATATCGTCATTCAACAATATATTTAAAAAAATTATTAAATATATATATCTTATTACCTCAAGTGGAAATCGAACCCACAACACGCGTTTGCAGTCGCACTTTGTGCCACTGCGCTACTGTTGGCCATAATTATTAAAAATATAAAAAAATATATAAGTCATAAAATAAATAAACATACAAATCACACACATCAAAATTAATTTCACAAATTTTATTATTAATAATATAAAAAAAGTCGCGTTATCTTAACTGTTTCTGGTCACATATTCTAAATAGTTTCACCATGCTTCTCGACATTTATAGTTAACATCCATCTGATATCCTTCTGGGCACTTTCTATTCACAAACGGAGGATAGTCAAATCCAACTTCCGTTATAATTCTGTCATACTCCTGGATAGACTTCTCATTGGTATAACGAACAAATAATACAATCATTATGAAAAAATATAATATTCTTAACATTTTACAACTGTCAAGTAGTAAGCTGAAGTGTCAAGTAGTAAGCTGAAAAATGAAGTGAAGACTGAAAAATATATGATTGCATGAGGATATGTTGAAGGTCAAACGACTACTTCCGTTAAGTCTACCCACACACTGTCGACACAATTTGTATGGTAAGCGTATTGTTTTTAAATGATCATTATGCGAATTTTATAGCTTATATTTTAAATAGGAACCACTACTTTACTAAATCCACAATATCTATTAATAATATAATTAATAATCCCCAATATTACTTTTTATGAAATACATTACATTGCCAGAATTCAAAATAAAGCATGTTTAGTGGTAGAATTCCATGCTGTAGTTTGTTTACCTAAGCACATATGGTATGTCTAGATATTTTCTAGGGTAGGACTTCAGAAGGCACAACCATGCAAATAATTCATTCCCCACCCCATCACGAGCATCACATTTACAGTCAGATGTCAGGAATTGAATGAAAATGGATTATTCTGTGACATTGACAAAAACATTATGATTTAAACTTTATAAATTTATCACTTTTAAAACATTACTTAATATCAATTTTTTAATTATCAATCTAACGTTAGCCCTAAAAATAAAAGCTTCTATGAGTCTGTGACTATATAAGACAACTAAGCAATTATTGAGAGAGCGAAAACTAAATGTTTAAAGGTTTTTTGTATTTGATATTTTTCATTTACTATATCGGCTAATCGGCTTATAAGTATTAAAATAAAACAATAAAAAATGTATTGAGTATTTTTATTAGTGAAATCATCAACTGCGGTCATAGTATAGTTGTAAGTATGTGCCAAGAGTCTAGCTTATTTAAGAACTCGTTCAACAATTTGATAACACAGCTAGCATACTTTTGGGACATGTAGCTGTTAAATCGATTTATGTATCTTGCCAGGAGTTCGTTGATCATAGCGTTTATAATATCATCTATATTTCCATCGTAGTTGGTACGAGACTGAAAAAAAGACATTCTGTTTGTTAAAGAACCTAAATAGAGCCCTTAGTAGGTACTTAACGAACACAGAGAGAAGAAGAATCTTTTTAAAATTTAATAGGATATCGTCAGGATGCCGGACCTGTCACGTCGCAGAGAAAGGAGCTTGGAGCAGTTCCTGACTTAAGAAGCCTCTATAAAGTGTATTTACGTTCATAGCTGTCAGAGCTTCTTTCTCTATTTAAACCTATTTTAATACAATTAGAATGAAAAAACGTATCAGTTTTGTTTTTCTGAGAATTAATCTAATAATAGAAAATCCTTATTACAGCTTTACAATACAATACAATACAATAAAATCTCATCTTCATAGAAGTAAATAAAAACAATGAGATCGTAAATCACACAAGACACGTGTATAAACTGTGGCCAATAAAATGGAATATGTAGAGCGTGAAGCGAGCTTGCTGTATTAACCCTAGGAAGATTCTCAAATTAACTAATATACAAATAGAAATAATTAGATTATTTAATAAAAATAAATAAGCTTATGGCATCTACATTGATGATCGAAGTATATATTGAAGGGATAATTAAGTAAGAATTTATTTGTACATCCTGTCGCGTAACTATGCAAATAAATTCTTTAATTTTGATTAATGCTTGTATTGTGTTCGTCTCGCGTGCGCAATTCTGAGATTCCGGGATATGTTTTTCTACAATCTCCTCTATTTTCCACTAAAAATTACATAAAAATAGGCTCGGCTGTTCCGGAAATTAGCCCGGACAAGCAAAAAGACAGACAGACACAGACAAATAAAAAAAAGGAACCTAGAGATGTAAATAAATATTTAGAAAAGGGATACTTACAAATATTTGTTGTATATTTATTTGTGGACTAGTTACATTATGAATTAGTATTGATTTCTCATTGCTGGACTGCTTTAGATAGACTCTACCTCTAAATATTAATTTTTGAAATTCCACGCTAAAATAATCATAAAATGCGTCATATAAGCCATAATTTCTAATTACAAAGATAAGAAAAGTAACATTTATTTAATTAAATAAAATATCACTTACTCGAATCTTCCGTCACCTTCTAAAGGTATTGCATGGTATATATCTCCTTTCATGTTATACCCTGTAAAATTAAGTTTTATTTAATACAAATATTTTGTTATTAAAAAATGTATTCCAGTATTTTATTAAGTTTAACGAACAAAATAATTTTATTATACTGACCTGATTCAAAATGAATAAAAGGAAAGCTAATCGACAAGTCAACAGCGACATCTCGTCTTATGAACTCTACCGCTTCAATTTGAAAATTTGCCAATCCTTTTAATGTCCCATTTTGAAAACCACCTCTTAAGCTAAAAAATAATCTTATTTTAATGAACATCAATAAAACAATTTAATTTAAATATTTTTTTTAACGAAAAAAAATTAACAACCTTAACAGTGTGTTTGGAAGCAATATTTCGATTGGTTTATATTGAAAATCAAACGGATCTAGTATTGGTATGTTTTTGCCAGCATTTCCATTTTTAAGGGCATTCCTTATTACTTCGAAGAGCTGACGAATTACTGCATTGCTGTTTATTTTTGGAGTCATATGTGGAACTATATCTGTAATATTATTTTTTATAATATATAGTTCAAACTAAAATAGTGCTTACTATAAAGATATATATATATATAGACTTACCGTTTGTATATCCAGTGGTGAATATCACACACAATATAAGAACTATTTTCATGGCCGCCATGAGTCGTTCTTAACTAAACAATAATTTTTAAAATGTGTTGACCGATAAATATCTTTAATATAATTTATCGTTTCACTGTTTCGAAACTCACCATATTTATCTTAATCATCAAGTTTCTTATAAAAAAGGTTAACTAGATTTAAATGATATTAACAAGTAGATAACGTGTACCTAATGGCCCTAAAAAAATAATATTTTATCTATATAAGAATTATGATAATTTTAATAAAAGAAGGCTAAAATGACAATGCATGTAGAACAAACACAGATTACCGTTTAATAGGGACAATACCATATTATTTTAGAAACAAATTTTGAGGCGGTCGTGGCGCAGCGGCCGAAACGTATGACTGTAACCACGAGGAGTGGGTTCGAATCCCATTCGGAGGAAAGAAATATCATAATTAATATATGATATTTCTTATAATCTCTATCTAATTTCGGTTTCTTCACTCAAGGCCAAGGGCGGTGTTTTACCGCATTGTTTTAACATTGTTTATTTTTTTTAACCTTCATTTATATGCAATTTATTGCTAAGGATCACTAAACTCTCTTCAGTGTGCACCAATAAATCTCCTGGCTAAGCTGCATGAAGCTTATTGTAATGCATTTTAATTGAATTAATTTCCCATGATGATAAAAGAAGTGGAACAACAATGGCAATGGACGATCTGTATGGTATTTGAATCCTTGACCCAATTTCGCTGAGCAATAGTTTAGGCATATCGACGCTCCCATCTTACACTTTTGATAAAGTTTGTATATATGGTAATAGTGGCGAGACTCCATTGTCTTCTAAGAGGCCCTTAATCACCAGTTATGTAATTAGTGATTCATTCTACCAGATGCTATGGTGTCAACAAAGCCCTTGTCCTCTTTAAAAAAAAATGGTGTAGGAAATGTTGAAAAGGGCATATGAATCATAGATTTTTTGGGCACAAAAAATCTATATATAAGTAAAGCGTGGTACTCGGTACTCACCTAGTGGAATTTTTAAATGAGACGTGATTGAATTGGTTCAAATATTTATACATTCCACCTAGTTAATATAAACAAAGTAGTTTAACACAATTGTACATAAATCTAGTCTTGCCTATTTTTCAGTACTTTTTAGAGCTTTTTGTGTGACAGTGGTAGCCAAAACGCTAATAATCTTCAAAGGGCTAAACATAACATAATTATAGCTAAGAACTATATTGAGAATTAAACAAAATTGACGTCTGGCGCTTATATTTTACACACCTTGTCTGTTTTTCATAGGTGCCCTGCGTAGGGTAAATATAGAATCTTTTACGTTAGACGTATGTAAACATAGGAATATTTGCAAATGGAGAGAAATTTTAATTCAATTACAAAATTAGTATAATCAGAAATAAACAATAGCGTTGAGTTTCGCCACTCAACACCCAATGCGTTCATAAATGCGGGAAAATTGGGCAACGAAAGTGTCTTAATGGGGACGGAGTGTTTTAACACTAGGTTACAAGGTTCTCTCTGCCTACTTTGACAGGTGCAGGATACAGCGTGAAGCTAATAAACTAAAAAAAATGAAATATATATTGTTATAATATAAACTCTAAGCTTATTACACTGTTCAAGAATATTTAGAGGATAAACATGTATGGAATTAACGTCTACTGAATGGCATGCAGGATAGCTGCCATCTTATGTAATAATTAAACTAAGTATAAAATTGACTTTGAAAAGAGAAACTATTGAGTTTCTTGCCGGCTCTTCTCTGCAGAACTGCCTTCCAACCGGTGGTGGCTTTTTGTCTATATGTATGTTCATTCGACGATTCAAAAGTGCTTGTAATAGTCAATTTGTATAAAGAATATTTAGAATTTGAATTTCAATATATTTTTTATTACAAATTTATATCACCTTAATTTTTACTTTTTTTAGATACCATTTCATATACAGCTTCACACTGCATCCCGCACATAGCAGGGTAGGAAGAAGTAACCTAGTGCGAGAACTCAACGTTGGGCTTTTTACTTTGGCCTTGGTGCCAGAGCGAAGAAGTGAAAATTTTAATAAATAATAAATCATTCCCTCGAATGGGGATCGAACCTACAACCATTGTGTTATACCTACTCTTGTGCCCCTACGCTACGACGGCCTCAGAAAATATTTTATATACATGTATTCTACACTACTTATATTAATTTAATTGTTAAGCACAATATCACACAAGGTTCATTGGTTATGAATGTAGCAAAAAGCTGAAGAGGCTATAAGATGAACTTGTGGAACGATTTCTATTCAGGTATTAGTTTGAACTTAGATTCGGTCGCGAGCACACTCGATACTCCATCTCTATGTAAAATTTATAGCATTTTTTACTAAAAAAGTTTAGCGTACTTCAAAAGATAAATAATTTATTAGTTGCACAAGGATTCTGTGCTTAAAAATGTGGCGAACTGTGCTGTTTTTGTACATATCATTGTATGTAATAATTGTAACTAAAACTGCTCCCGCAAATCAGTATAGTGAGTATATAAGTATACATAATATGGATATTTAAAACAAAACAAAAATAAAAGTTACTTATAAAGTCAAAAACAAATAATTTTATTTAAAATAAAAAGTTATAAGTTTTAATTTCCACTCGGGGTACTGAAATATTCAATATTGTCATTTTCTAATAAATAAAACACCCCGTTCCCCCTTTTCCGCTGAATTCTCAATGCATTGCGTGTTGAGTGGCGGGACTCAACGCCGCGCTTTTGCCCTGACACCAGATAGAAGAAATGGAAATATAAATTTAAATAAATATTTCATCTCCTCGAGTGGGGATCGAACCCAAAACCAGTCGATTTTCCAGCACACTGTGCCTGCGCCACGACTGTCGCAAAAATATTATGCACCAGTTATATTATTTACGTAATTTTAATAATTATTTAATAAAATTGTAAAGATTCAATACATTACAAGACTAATTGCTCTAAATAATGTGTCTAATTACGTCACCTCTGAGATGTAACAGTTTCACTGACTAAAGATAGTGTCTATTGAGTCGGTGGGATGTGCTAAATTTTTTATGGTTGCGAAGTCGTTTCAATAAATAACATTGTATATGGCAAATCAGTGTCAATCACTCGAATTTCATGGACCATTTTATGTAATAATGATATATGATTTTTTAAGGTCTTTAATATGCGACAATTGAACGAAATTGAGAGAGAGAGAGAGTGTTAGTTGTGATAATTGTTTCCTATACGGTGTTAAAGTTAAGATTATTTTTGTGTTATTCTCCCCATTTTTTAAAACAGAAACGCCATGCTTATACAAAATATGTTTAGTCTTTATCTGCTCACTTTTCGAATGGCAGAGACAGAATCAAGAGCCAGCGTATTTCTTTAAAAAGGTTTTCTTTATTATTACAGCGCGAGGAACACACTATACAGTCAGTACAGATCAAGAACATCACAAGCATCCGTATTTGGAAGTAAGAAACGCAACGTACCACGGAAGTGGACCACGGGAAGAGGCTCGTGCGATGTGTTCCGTCAAAACTCAGGAGGTTAACGCCACTGCTAATGCTACAATCACCAGAAGGCTCCATGGAGTTGTCACTTCTAGTAAGTATTTTTTTACGTCGCGCTTTTTCTTGTTACCATAGCCAGGAAATATAAATATTAAATAATTGATTACCTCAAGTAGGAATCGAGCCCACGTCCTGACGTGTATACAGTCGCAGGTCGCTTGTGCCCCTGCACTACGAATGGCCTCTATGACAGAATTAATATAGTACGTTTATATAGTTTTAAGTTAATAAAATTAATTATAACATATGGCTCTACTGACTGGGCCCAGAAAGGAGTAAGATTGTTCGTTTTCCTTGTTTCAGGAGAATTACACAGTTCAATTCAACGGCTAGAAGTTATTATCTTCGGGCAAATGCAACAACTGTGGCAGAGCTTAGATGCTCTACGAACGCAAATAGCTGGTGAAAATAGAGTATCTTATCCAGATCGACGGAGCATCAGCTTTAGATATAGACCGAATGCAATTTAAGTGACTTCTTTCTTTGAAGGTTGAAGGTCCATTCGATTTTTAGCAGTTTACCGAAATAGAAAACGACCAAACTACCTTTATGAGATCTTAAAATATTTAGTTGTATTCCTTCCTTTAGCGGGAGGTTTTATAGAGATTTTTAAACATATTGAGTTGTTAATATAATGCCAAAACGTATTCTTTAAGTTAGCCTTTAAACTAATTGAAGATATATGTACTAGTGTATCTATTACAAAATGAAGAAAAAATCCTATAGTAATATCTCACCGACTTAGTTAAATTCATTTCTTTTTCTAATAGATTAGAGAGAATAGTTTTTATAATGAATACTATCTTTATAAAAATTATTAACATTGAACTATATTCTGTATAAATATATATCAGACCTTATTATACCTATTTTTATTATATTACATATTATATAATAATTGATTATGTTAATTTACATGTGTCAAAATATCATATTCAAAAAATAATTTAAAACTTTTAGGCCTGGTGACACAGGTTTGTGACTGTAAACGCGACGGGTTGTAGGTTCTATGCTTACTTGGGAACATGAAATCCATACCTCCATACCTATATTATAAATTCGAAAGTAACTCTGTCTGTCTGTCTGTCCTTTACGCAATCAGGGCCAAACCGCTAATTAAATTGTGATAAAATACTCATATAGAGATACTTGAGGGTCCCGGGATGAACATAGGATACTTTTTTTTTCATATTTGTAATATTTTCGATATATACCAATATATTAAAATAATTAATTTGACAAGCAATTTATTCCGCCATGTTAGAAACAATCGTCGCTATGCGTTGCTAAGCAACAGCTTGCAAAGTTTGTTGTTTTAAGAAAACGTCACCCAAAGTGAGTTTGCTTAATGCATACATGGCGCGCGCCGATGTAGATTTGTATACATTAACAAAAAGTAGATGATTTCTATAATTTGATATTCATCCATATGAAAATAAATATAATAGTCACTTTTAGCATTTCAACTAGATTGAAATTATAGTTTACTGTATAACATTCTAATAAATAATTAAGATGTCACTGATTCCAAATGACCTAGCCTACGAGTGGTATAGTATAACCGACGCGAACGGGCAGATGACTTTGAAATAAAATAAATAAATTTTTATATATTTTCGAATTACTATTATTTTTTATGTAATTATTTGCTGCTTATAATTAATTTATCTCAGTTCGGTTATCTATACCGATGTTATGCACTTAAAATATCGTAATTTAAATCATTTGGGATTTTATTTAATATTGTTCGCAAAAGTTAATAATTATTTAATATAGAAAAATGTTTAGGACGCGCGCACGGCAAACTTTAGGTACTTTTACTTCTTTTGTTTGTTCATTTCGGTTACTCAGATATTTTTTCTAATAATAAATCTCCACTTATTATTAATTTTAAACTTATTTTAGTTATTTAGGCTTATATTTTCGCGGGCGTAGCCGCGTCCGGGCCCACTAGTATATAATAATTTCATTTCTTTGTGATGGTGTCGACGTCAAGGCAAAGCGCGGCGGTGTGTTCCACTACTCAACAGGTTATGCCTCCAGAATTCGGCGGAAGGTATATAAATTCCCCAACGGGAGTTGAACACACAACCAGCACTTTTATAGTCAGAGACTGCCACTGTGCCATGAGCTTGTATTATAATAAGAAACATTTTAGATTGAATTCGTATTTAGATACTAGCATATATAACTACCACAAAAGGGCAATAACTCATAATAAAGTAAAACAATGAATATTATTATAGAGGTTCTTATTATCTTAATGCGCTCGATAGTAAAAAAATAGCTTTTTATCATTTTTATTTTATCACTTATTATATCAATCGTCATTATTAAATTACGACGCAAAATTTTTGTTTATTGATTTTTTTTATATTACATAAAAATATATGGAGGCATTGTATTAAAAGAAAAATAAAACAAAGATATAATAATGTTTCAATTTATTAACAATTAGTAACTTATCAGTATTTACCCAGTTACATAAGGCTATTAGCATTTGAACTACGATGGCGATAGACAAAAAACTGTGACCTTCATAATAAAAAAGCAGGAGCTAAAAAGAGCGAAAGAGACAGAATTACTTTGAGAAGAGATATTTCTAACAAAATTGTAGTTCAAATGCAATATAACCAGGCTATTATATAACAAGAAACGAGATTAGTGACAAGTTAAATGATGGCGCCTACATCTAAATAATTAATAAATATTAACAAATAAACATATTTTTTTATTATGCTTTCACAATGCTTTTGGAATGTATTTAATGGAAATACAATAAACAATTCGTGCTTCATTTTTAATTACTCTAATTATGAGTGGACGGAAATTATATTAGAGATTGAAAAAAAGATCTACAAAACATCATTTCAGATCCAGAAAATAATTAAAATATACTTACTTAAATAATCGAAATAAAAGTTTTATTAATAAAATAAAAAAAGTAATTAAAATAAATTATCTTTGATTCGCTTTAAATCTAAATAAAATACTCAAGTATATATTTTATATTCAACAAAATGTTGAACATGGCCGAAATATTTGTATTTTTTAAGATTTAATTCATAATACTTATTCATTTTAAGAAAATACATATTAGAAAAAGTTTACAATGTATAAAAATAAGGGAAATACATTTGAAATATGATTTAAATTTTAAATATTTCGTTATTTTTAATATTAATTATACAAAAAATTGTATAAGTAAGATAAGTACATTATTAGAAATAGACATTTGTTCGAATCATCGTTGGATTATTATTTCATTAATCTTTTTATTCTCGCATAACAACCACCCACATTGGTAACATAATTAATAAACATAATGTCGTTTGATTTAGTAATAAGAAAAAAATATTATACAATACTTCAATTTGAAAAAAAATATGGCTTCCAGTTCGTTTAAAATCATTTACTATGGAAACATCATGTTTAACAGGTGGTTTTTTTTAGCTGATGGTTATTTTAACTGATAGTTTACCGTAGGGTCGGGTTTAAGCGGCAGTGGCTTGTATGTAGCGTCGTAATTCTTCTTGAGTATCGAATATCATGACGGGAAAGGGCGAGCCGGGCACGTGTCTGCCCGCCCATCGCACCTCCACACGATAATCGCCTGGTTCGGTGGGTGAGAACTGTGGATTGATTATTTAAATTTTATTGTTGAGGACTCATTTTAAATTATTATATTTTAGTTTCACGTCGTATCAGAGGCACGAAGAGGAGGTAGGCAGAGAGACCTATGTTAAGATACTCCAGTCAACAAGTTCCGATGAATTTTTGATGCATTGCTTTTGTTAAGTGGGGGAACTCGACGTCGAGCGTTGTCTAGTTAACCAGAGCAATAAAATGTAAATATTAAATAATTCTTGTACGTTTTTTTGAAGTTGAGCCGTTGTGGAGCAGGGCACAATTTTCTAAACGCGATGGTTCTGGTCCCAATTGAGCGGTATTGAGTATCTCAATTCGACACGCACCATCTCCAAAATTTAGCGATAAGCGGCACAATGCCTCAACACTATGATCCCTCTGGCTATACAATATGCGAAAAAAAATCAACACTACAACTACAAAAAAAGCCAACCTTGCACAATATAGTGCGATCCTTCTGATTCTCCCTCTGCATCTCGACGCGGAAAGCGCCCTTGGGGCCGCGCACGCGCACCGTGAGCTGGCCGGCGCCTGCACCGCGTGTGTCGCACAGGAAGCGTGACTGGAATGTTGCTAGCACGCCGGGTTCGACTCCTGGGCCGTATACTCGGACCTGTTGAGTTGTTTAATTATTTTTTTAATCGTTTATTTATATAAATTTATATTTTCATTTTTTCGCTCTGACGTCGAGGCAAAGCGCGGCGTTGAGTTCCGCAACTTGACACGCAATGCCTCCAGAATTTGGCGGAAAGTGGGGGATGGAGTGTCTTAATACAACGATTCCTCTGCTTATTTTGACTCAGGTCTGAGGAAGTAACTTTAGTGATGTGGTAAATTATTTTATGTTCATAAAATGAAGCTTGTAGGTTGTAGCTTTTAATTTTGAATATAATTATTGATTGTGTTTAAAAAAAAGAAATATAAAAAAATCTACAAACTTTAGACGGATCAGGGGCACCAGCAACCTTGAGCACAAACGGTGAACCGGGCACGTGCTCGCCCGCAAATTGCACGCTTAACACGTGTCGCCCAGCTTCAGCTGGCTTCACGTTTAGCGTGAAAGTGCCATCGCCGTGCTCGTACAGCTCGCAGTAAGCCACCTGGTTAACAAATAATATAAATGTTTTTTTTATCTTACTAATATAACATTATTACAATATTTTTTTATATACAAAATCAAGCAATAAGGAGTTTAGAATAATTTATTTAACATAAATCAATGGAAAAAGGCTACTTTTTTTTTTTTATTTTAAAAACTACATCCACGGGCGCATAGTTGCCCGTGCCTTTTTTTACTTTAAGAAAGTTCTTTTAATGTGGCGTACTTAATTTTGGGACAATTTAAACTGTAATTATATCTAGAGCTTATACTAAAGGGGTTGGATGGGACCCCTACCGACAATTTTTTTTTTTTGGAAATAGGCTACTACATGAACAAGAAAAAATTACATAATTAAATTCATTACCTTGTTAGGTCCAGTACAATGCGCGGTGAGTTCCCCTGGGCCGGCTCGTCTCGTATCAATCCAGGAGCGTATCTCCCTCCCTACAACGCCACCTGCGAGTCCTGCCCCGGAGCATACAACGCGGGACGCGTCCCCGCTCTCTGAGCCGGCCATCACTTTTACTGTTAGCGGGCAACCTGGAGATTATGGGTGGAAATCTTATAGAAATATGATTGAATTAATAAATTATAGATTGAATTATAACCAATTTTAAGATGTAAAAGCTAATTTCAATGAAATAAACATTAATTAAAAAAATGTGTAGTTACATTTTGCATTCATGCCATATATATTTTTATAATAACTAAAGATTTTATACTTTTAATGGTTGACTATTTGTAGATGACAATGACTGAGTTGGATTTGAAAAGTTCTCAAATGGTGAATAATAAAATCACAAGTTCCGCTAACTAAAAATAAAAGTACTGAGGACGTACATATATTGTTAAGAATAAGTTATAACGAGTTCATAACTTGATTGCCAAATTACCTTTCACCAGCCGTCCAGCCCACATAACCCGCAGTTGGTGGTCTCCAGGTCGTCTTGGAGTGTATGTCGCTCTCCAGAGTCCCGGTCCAGCTGCTGCTAATGCTACTGACACTGATTCACCTTCGGGAGATGTTAATGACGCCTCTGGTGCTCCTGGACCGGCTGCACTGCCGTCTGAAGAATTAAATATAAAGCATTTTTTATTTATAAGAAATAAATGGTAGGAAATTAAAGATAACTGGTTAGTTCGGTTTAAGAGCAGCCCAAGCTAAATTCACATAAACGGTACCCACCAACAGTAAACACAGCGGGTGTATGCGGCGCGGCGTGAGCCAGTCCGCGTCCCGCCAGCGTGACCCTGTCCGCCGTATTGCCGGACGCCACGAGAGCCCTGCGTGGCGCTCCCGCTACTAGGGCTCCGTTGTATGTAAGTTCTAACTCTTGTTCCCCACTGACGCCTTCAGCCGCTGTTAATGTTACTACTGCTCTGCCAGATACTGTTTCTACACCTGTTGGTGTGATAGGTTGATTTAGATATATGTGTACAGAATAAATATAAGGTAATTGATAACCTAAAAGTTATATATAAGTTTAATTTTTTTTTAAATTTTAATAAAATTATGTAATTCAAATATATACCTAAAGTATAAGTTGTTTAAGTTATAAAATTAAAAAGTCTTAGGCCGTATATTACTATACGTTATGGATATGGATTCCAATACAATAGTACCTCCGCTTATACTAGTATCACTAAATCAGTATAAAAAAAAGCAAATACTAACGTTGATGTCTCCCAGCCAATAAGCATTCCAATGTTCCAGGGCCAGCATTACTCGTGTCCAGTATAAGTTTAGAGGGCGCCCTGACACGTGCCGAGTTATCGGTACCCCATCCTCCTACCGATGTTATCGCTGAAGTATCTATCACCTGTCGAAATATTAATAAGTAAAATATTTATTAAGATTGTTAGTAAATTAAAGGATTTTAAATCTTCAAAAAAATAATATGTATATTTTGTTATTTTTAAAATAATACTGCACATAATTTTTATATTGTGTAAAAGTTAAAAACTTATTAAAACATTACCTTTACAGAAAACGGACTACCGGGCAAAGGTCCCGAAGACGTAAATATTCGAACCTCGTACAGGCCCACAACTAAGGGAATGTATGCACATAGCCATTCCCGAGGCGCCCCCGCTAACACTCTACATTCTAATAAACCAGAGTCTGTTGTTTCTTCCTTACTGTCAGTTAGTTTTTCCACCTGGAAATTTAGAATATTAATATATTATTAGTTTAATATTGTAAATGAAATTGTAGTTGAAGTCTTTGTGGCGCACCGGCACATTGGAGAAATTAATTATTTTCTCGCCCTGGTAATAAGATAAGCTGCGACATTGAGTTTGGCCACTCCACAAGTCAACACATAATATTTCGAAAATGGGGGCCGGTGCCTTAGCACTAGATTAGGGAATCTAGTGCTAAGGCCGGTCATCTTACCCTGGTTTATCCGAGATACAGTAAAAATAATAGAGAGATTTTGTTTTTTATAGCAATTTTTACCAAAATAGACCTTTGATGACTTAAAATTTATTTGATTAATAGTTTTAAATACAGGGTTTTATAATACTCACTTGAACAGTAGGTGCAGTATCTTCAACACAGTGTATGGTGAAAGCGGCTTCTTTACCAACGTGTGCATGAGCGAGACCAGTGCCAGCACATTTAGCTGCGTTACTCGCTTTTCCACTGAGGACCCCTAAGGAAACTGGACTTCCTACTATTGGTGAACCTGGGAATTGAGCACAATAATAGAATATAGACTTTATCTTAAAGATACAAAGATAAATTGGTTAAGTTTGAGCAAATTAAGTCTATAAAGAACTCCATTAACGCTTTATGCCAGTTTAAAGGTTACGTCCCGGTCACTCAGGAACAAGTATTGATAGTTTAAATTTCCAAAATGCGTGAAATTTGATTCAATATGTATGTTTCATATCAACATAGAATTTCAAAATTTTTTTTCTTATTAACATCATACCTCCATAAGTGATATAAATTCTATAATGTGCAGGTACAGTGGGTCTCAGTCGAACTTTGTGCGTGTGACCATCCTCTCTTATGTCAATGGGCAATCTCATTCTCCTATCACCCATCGCTTCGCATACTACTTCTAATTCACCTACGCCTGCGTCTTTTGTGTCCACTGTAAAAAAAAGCAATCATTTTTTTCTCTGAACATTTCTAAGAAAGTAAATTTTTGAGAAAATAGTTAAAAGTAATATGTGTGTGCCTTAAATGATATACAAACACAGAGGTTAACTTATTATAATCGTATTTATACACATTTTATGTCAATTTGCGAAACCTTACATATCTTTCTGTACCCACATACCTGTAAAGTTGATTGGTGTCTGCACTATGATGTTCCCAGTTGGCAGTCCGGATATAATAACTTTATTTGGATCGAAAGATTCACAGGTGAACGGGCTACCCGTGACGGGTTTCGAAAGGTGTAAAACTTCTGCAAAATTACAAAATAACCATATGTTAAAATAATTTATAACTGAGGTGTTTGTCTGTAATGTATTTGTTTTTTCAAGTACACATTTACACGATACCAAAACACAAACAATTTTAAAATTATCTATCTGTCTTTTTATTTGTCCAGGCTAATTTTCTGAACAGCTAAACAGATTTTTTGAGAAGGAGAGCTAAAAGATAGAAGACGTTGTGGGGCAATATATAGGCTACTTTTTATACGAGAATTCCAGCGAGATCGGGAATTACAAAGGAGAAACTAATTTTGCCGACCTTTTGCGACCAAAATTAAATATAATCCGAAAATATTTAAATCGATCATTTATTAAGTGCGTAACAGTATAGATAATCATAAAAAAATAATTAATAAATATTCCTTAAATATATTTAAATAATATTAAGCAAATATTTGTATAGGTTAAGTTGGCGAAACAAACTTGTTGCAATTTTCTTACCTATAGTACTTTGACCAACTTCATTAATAGAGAATTCGGCTTGCAATAACCCAGATTTGGTCTGATAACACCTGACAGGTAAAGCTCTGGAGCCAGGTCCAGAGACTACCACATCAAACTCTCTGGCAGGTCGGCCGAGGGTGTCTATACTGAATGAGGCCACTTTACTAGCTTGCGCTTGGTATAGCCCTAGACCTGATGCTGCTACCTGTATAAACATAAATAAATTATGGATTCAGCAAAAATCGTCAAAAAAATAACATTTAAATAGTATTATACAGGAACAATATTAGGATAGGCAGGGGGACCCTAGTGTTAAGACACTCTAATGTCAATTTTCCGCCGAATTCTGGAGGGATTGCGTATTAATTTAAAATAAATATTTAATTTCTTTGAGTGGGGATCGAATCCACAACCAGTCGCATTTAATCACATTTTATGCCATTTCGTCCCGACTGGTCGCGGATTCATAAAATTGACATCCAATAAGTATTTATTACCTCTTGTCCATGATGTGCCGGCATAACGTCAACCAGTATTGGCTCTTTAGATATCGGCACTCCACTCCATAATAAAACCAGTCTATGTGTAGCAGCTCGCGAAGGATGCCACACAAGTTCCATACGGGAACCCCCTCGCCTTCGTACTGAGTGCGCGACTGAAGACCCTCCGCACCATACTCGAGCTGATAGTCTACCAGCTCCGGCTCCAGTTGTGCTTACTATGTGAAAATAATATCATTAAATTAGGCTGTTGTGCCTAATATTACACTAATTATACCAAAAATTATACTATTTGTAGCTTTACGCTGTATGCTGCATATAGTGGAATAGGAAGTAGGAACTTAGTGTTAAGACGCTCCTTTCCCATTGCCTGCCCAATTTTCTAGACATAGTATGTTGAGTGGCGAAATTTAACGTAGTTCTTTTTGTTTTCTAACAAGAGCAAGGAAATTATTTATTTTCTTCTTACAGTGACGATGAATCGAACCCACAAATGTCGCGTTCACAGACGCCAAGCCACTGCCCCACGAGTGCCTCCTATGTTATCAATAAGTAAAACTTTTAAATGCAATATAAAGAAAACTTGTTACAACTAAAACTTTACCTGTAAGTATAGCTGGTCTATGAGCAACAGCATCGGCAATGGACAAAACTTTGACCGCAGATGCATCTAACGCCTCCACTTCAGCTACAGGTCCTCTTGGACTCCTCACGAGGTATCTTCCCACTCTATTAGCAGGGAAAGTCAGAAGACCTGTATCTTCAAGATTGGCTTCATTTATCCTGGATCCAGTTGGCGATAGAACTTCCACGTCAGATAAGCTTTCATCGATTTCTATTGATGCTATACCTCCTACAATGTAAAAATAAATTAAAGGTAAATTTAAATATAGTTCATATAAAATTCTCAAATTTATTGACTTTATACAATATCAACAAAAAAATTAAGAACAAAAAAATTATAACTATACATTTAGAATGTTATTCACTTAAATTGGTATATCTGTTTATAGCCCTCATTTGAAGTCCTTTTTCGTTTTATAGTTTCTGTTAGTGTAATACACTCCGTTCCCATTAAGACACCTCTATTCCCCTACTGTATATTAATGACATAATAAAAAAAGATTAAATTAATTTAACATACCTATCTGCACATAAGTGTGCGGTTCGCTAACACGGCACACAAACGGGCTACCAGGGACAGGCTGCTCGTTGAAAGTGACAGACACGCGGTGAGGCTCGCGTGACACGGGGATAAAAGTTACATCGTATAACCCTCTTGCTACTGCCACAACCTATAGGACATTTTTTTTTTAAATAATAATATGTATTGTTGTTAAGTTAGCAATATGTCTTTTGCGTTTATTAATATATGTTATCAAATAATTAAATATTAGCTACGGCTACTGCACCCAAATTTAAATGTAAAAAGAGAGTTGTATATGGTACATTAATTCTAAATGCCCGAGGTAACTATGCACGCAGCTATAACAGATTTAATCGAAACGATTCACTATAAATTCTCTATAAATAGACTAATACTAAAACATAATAAACAATTTACCTCAGCCTTCACAGTAGTGGAGGGTGTAGACACTACCAATTCAAGCGTTCCTTCACCAGCGCCGGCCGCGTCCACACTGAAAGTAACAGGCTTGCCTACTTCCACACCTCGCTCTTCAGCACCACCATCTGCACTTTCGTCTAAGCTTAACCCTTCTAGTGTACCTTCTAGCTCTGTAAAATATAATTAAATTATATTTATTAGAACAATTAAAATATAATTAAGCTAAGATCGTTTATTACATAGTTAAGATTTTTTGTTTGTTTTAGCTCCACGCTGTATTCCGCACATCGCAGGGAACGCAGTTACGTTCTCCTCCTTCCTCTTTAAGCCAAATTCTGGAGGCATTGTAGGTTGACTCACCATACACATGCTGCGCTGAGAAATGAACCCACAACCTGTTCATTCCACAGCTTCACAATATTTTCCACGTATTATATCCCTTTCGATTTGTGTTATTACCGGATCGAATCGTACTTAAAACCGCTACATTTATAATTAGATGTTGCGCGGTTGCATCTTCTCCCCTCGGATTAAGTAAAGTACAACAAAATATAAAATAGATGTAGGTTCGATTCCGACTTAAAAAAATGAAATATTTAATATTTCCATTTTCTTCACTCTTGTGTCGAGGTAAAGCGCGGCGTTTAGTCCCGCCACTTAACACACAGTACCTTCAAAATCCGACGAGGGAATAAATAACAAAAAAAAACAATATAAATAACAAACTCACCACCAGCACCAAGTCCAGTGACCCTCACACGTCGCACATCATACACATTACACGTGAAAGGAGATCCCGGTACGTGACGTCCAGCACATTGCACTTGGACACTGTGGCGTCCCACCGCTTCTGGAGTATAGGAACCTGTGTACCGTCCTTCTGCAGTGGCGGTAGGGGTCACTCGTGTTCTAATTGTGCTACCACCGGGGCCTGTTACGTAGATAGTTGGTTCTCCGGCTGGAATTTAAGAGTTGGAATAATTTTTTTAGCTTATTTGATATTTGGCTGGGAAGCAATTTATAAAAAATAACAACTATTTATTAGGGGACGTAATTGAAACAAGTTATGTACAATGTAATTAAATTTTCTCTTGGTTAGATATAAATATTTTTTTTCAAGCATTGCAAATGTTAAATATTCACCCATTTAAATAGTAAAACACTATCAAATTAAGCACTAAAAAAATAAAGAAACGCACTCTGGAAGCCAGTTAGATGGATTTCGGCGTTTTCCCCCCTGGGCGCAGAGCTTAACCCCGGACCACTGGCCCTGGCGTCAGCGGCTGCCGCGGGCGCAGATACTATACAAGTGAACGGTGACCCCGGTACTGCGTGACCGTTGAACCTGACTGATAGTGTATGAGGTGCTGCTTCGGTCGGCTTGAAGTTTACCTGAAAGTAATGAATTATGATTTATTGTATACTAGCGACCCCCTTGCGGCTTCGCCCGCTTTTACTACTGGATTATTCATATAATGTATGTTTGCAAAGCACTTAAGATAATGTGAAAATTAATTAAACCCTAATGCAACCCGCATTTTCGTAGTTTCAATAAGGATTTTCCAATTGTTTTACACAGCAAGGATTTTTTAGTAGGTACCGTAATTTTAAATCTGTGCTACTAATCTTTTCAAGTACTTATTAAAATATATTTAAATGACTATTTTTTAACGGAAGAAATTATAAACAAAAACCTACCTACTAATAACTACTACAAAAAATATGAAACCAATATGCTATAGAGGCAGGCGGGTTTTTTTTTCGAGCTTGTGGTTAATGCTGAAGAGGGTATTCTGTCCCTGATGAAAAGCAAGCACGACGTGGCTGCCTGTGAGGAAAATTAAATAGAATGCATCGGCCGTGAATCGAACGCCGGCCGCCCGCGTGGCAGGCGAGCATTCTACCACTGAACCACCGATGCGTGTAAGGCAGGCGGGCGCGGCGGACGCATGGCGAGTGGCAAGCCGTTTCGCAGCAAGGATTTTTTGATATTGTAACAACATCTAAAGTACTTATTAAAATGAAAAACAGCAAAACACAGTTTTGATCTACATTAAATGACCAACTAATACACTTATTTATATGCTGAGAGTAAGGGATAAGTGAAACTTGAGTAACACACAGCTGATGTGTCAACGGCGGGATGTGTCAACAATTAAATGCGTTTTTCTCTAAAACTATTCGCAATTTCGAAATAGTATAAAAAGCAAATTTTATCTTCGTTTAACGTAGAAAATTAATAAAGTATTTTAAAGGATAAGGATTAATACCTTTATGGAAAAATATCCCTCACAATAAAAAATATATTGAAATTACAATTTTTAGACAGAAATATGATCAATACAGGTTGATCTTAAAAGATACGAATATGCTATCGCGGACTTTTTTGTAGATCTTATTAAGAGGAACAATACTCCAGTACATTATTTTCATGTAGTACTTACCATTAAAGCAGCGCATGCGCGGAAGTGTCTCAACGGGTAGGACTTTATACACATTTATCGTATTTATGTTAATTTACATAGGAATGTACAATTAATAAACTATATATAAACCGTCCCTGAGAAATACTCGACCTAATGGTGAAAACCGCTTCAAAATCCGTTGGGTGGTTTAGAAGAAGAAGAGTTAGAAATTTCAGACAGACACGAAAAGCGACTTTGTTTTATAAGATATAGGATAATAAGTATGTATACCTGAATTCAACTAAATAGGTTAAATTAGATAAGAATAGAAAAGCTGTTATTTATTTAATCCAAATATTGGATTGAAAGTTAAGATAGAGAGAGAAGAGAGGTAAAGTACCTAAATTAACAAAAAAATCAATTACCAATAATTAATATTACTTTCATCATTGATGCATTTTAGTAAAGTAAGTTTATTATGTATTCACTTATTAGATTATAACAACTTCGACATTTGTCTGCTTTATTACCTTGAACCTTGCATTTCCTTCACTCTGTACATAATTGGGGACATTTCTGCCATTCACTGCAACTATTATTTCCAAATTTCCGGCACCTGAAATTTATTTATGATTACCATTTTTTGCCGACATTGTTTACTATATTATAAGATGTAGAAAGCATTCTTTGTGACCTGTACAAATAATATGTTTATGGAACAAATACTATATTATATAAAATATAAACTTTTAGTTTAAGTATAATTTACTACAAACCCTGTCTGAAGACTCATTAAATTACAAAGTGAATAAAATATGACATTATAAGATAGCCAAGAAAAACACAAAGACTAATGTCTAACTCATAACATATATTATATAATTCTATAATATTACCAGCATGAGAAGCATTGATAGTGAAAGCTACAGGTCTACCAACGACGCCAGGTGATATATCAGTGACGGATACACGCGACGCACTGTACGCTTTTACTAGGAATGGACTACCCTCCACGTGGCCGCCCATTGCACCGGCGCGAACCTGTAAAGGATTTTTTTTAGATTCACACTGTATCTCGTAAAAGGCGGGGTAGTCAAAGGGAATCTAGTATTGGTATTGAGATTGTGAGGTGTGGGACTCATCGCCGCAACTGTAAATATGTTTAAGATATTTTAAAACTTGTAATTTAATAAAAATGCAAAAAAGAAAATATGTTAATAAATTTTCTGTAATGCGAAAGACATGTTAAAATAATAACATAAAAAATACCTCAATACTGTGATCACCGACATCAACTGGTACAAAGGAAATGGTGTACCTCTTACTAGGTTCATTTTCGCCAATTGTTTCTTCGGCTGAAACCTGACAAGCATGAGACACAATTAAAAACTCTACTTTAGACGGATGGGTGGAAGTATTTTATATACGAAGGTGGAAGTATAAGTTATTATTGAAATACTTAGTGCTTTTTTAAGCCACGCTTTGATAAACATAGGTTAAAAACTTGTAATAGTAGTAGTATATAAAAATAAGTTGTAATTTCTACAAAAGTGGCTACTTACTTGCACAGCAACAGGCCTTCTAGCTGGTCCCAAGACCTCAACATGTGGTGAAGTAGGAGAATCCACACTAAACGTGTAGGCATCACCCACAGAGACCTTGTCCGGGGACTCCCCGGATCCTGCACCTATCACTCGCGCTGGTGCCGATACATGACATACAAATGGACTTCCTAAAATTTAATTTAAAATTTCACACTAAATTGTTTATAAATTGGAAATAATATATAACTTTGGGCATTTTACTATGAAGAAAATATCCACAGCGTATAATTTTAGGTAAGATATACACGTAAATAAACGTAAATTAAGGCCGCATGAGTTAACAAGAAAATAATTTTAAAAAATATACGCTTTTTTTTCTGCAAAAATCATATTATATTGTTACAAATGAATACATACCAGGTACATGATCACCATTAAACCGCAGTTCAACAGTGTGCGGACGGGGATCCCTGGGTGTAAAACTTATTGCATATGTGTGGGCGCCTTGAGCAGCTGCAGCTGTTGGCACTCGACCGCCATTCACAGTCACTTCTAGGTTACCGGGACCCGCCGCCATTGTTTCCACTAATATGTGTAAACAAATAAATTTCGACTTAAATGGGTGGTAATTGGTGGCCGTCGTGGTGCAGCGACATAGCATGTATAAGCACGATAGTTGTATGTTCGATTCTCTCTTCTTTGGGTGAATCATTTTTTAATTATTTTCGCTCTAGTAACAATACAAAGCGCAGCGGTAAGTTCCATCAATACACACGTAATGATGGAACTTACCGCGTAAAGTTGTTTTTTGGGACTAAAATATATAAAAAAAATTACTCACCTAAAAAAGTTACGGGTTTCCCGACTGTGCCGTGAGCTACATCTTTAACTCTTATGGCAGTCACGTCATATACCTGTTAAATAAACTATCATTTATTATATTTTATTTTAGTAACTAGAGATTATAATCTAAGATATTAAATTGCTGTATGTAGATAATTTATAATGTAATTCAAGAGTATTATGGATTGTAATGACTAATATGAAGGTGATAACCTTAAAATAATAGAATAAATGTCTAGTATTCTGTACATACTACTTAAAAATAGAACAATATCAATAATCAATATTTATATAAAAAAAGTAATAACACGTTAAATAAACCAAAAGGAATTGTATATATACAAAAATACATCTTTAATTTCACTTACTTTGAGATGGAAAGGACTAGCAGGTATAGGTATTCCATCCACCAGCACATTCAAGCGATGTTCTCCTACGGCACGCGGTACAAATTCCGCATGGAATGTTCCAGAACCGGCGACTGCGGAGACTGCCGCTGGTACCGAGGCTCCATTTGGACCTATGCCCAACTATATCTCAGCTCACCGCTTTACCCTTCCCTCTTATCTTTCATATGTTATGTTTATATTGTACGTCTTTCATCCATTGACGTATTATTTTTATTAATATTTCTTTAAAACATTGCAGATTTTTTGTTTGTCTACTTAAAAAGTTCTTTTCTCATGTTAGAAGTTAGGGCAAAGCGGATGAGCTTTATAACTAGCAAAAATGTATGTTATATTTCTATATAAGTTTATATTTAAAAACAATGAAATTATATACACATATTTATTTTAAACCTTAATTTGAGATTGTGAGCAAAACATAGCCTAAATTAGTGACAAGTTTAGTTTAGTAATGAAGCTACAAAATAAACATTTTAATACAATAAAAAAGCATGTGTTAGTAGGTGAATGTGGTTAGTATGCCAAGCATGTATAGTTTTTATTTTTATTCTCTATTTCTATCTCTACAATTGTATCATTCAGTCATTCCTTCAAATTTATCCCTAAAGAGGGGCCATTTCATCATTATTATTATCATTCAAATTGTCAATTCATGTTTCAAAATGAATAGTAATTCTGTCATTTATGCCAGCCTGTAAAAGAACCAAAATATTCATGAAAAAATGACTTCAATACTCTACTGTACAAGTCCTTACAGCAATATGCCAGAAGCGAGACAATACGACAAAAATAATAAAATAAGTGCATTTTACTCTTGCTTATAATAAATTGTATGCTTTCAATACTTCTTACCCTCAACATTTACTTCTACTTGGTCTAGAGTAGCAGATGGATGATGAAGTGTTAAAGAGGCAGGCTGATGAAGAGGAACTGGTCCTGGTAAAGTGACTCTTGCTCCAACACCTCCACCCTCAGATACATCTATTATTAAAGGGCAGCCAGGAACTCGCATCTATAATATAAATTTCAAATATGTATGATATATGGTCAAAATATGAATGTAAACAAATAGTAGTTTTGGGTTCAGTGAAATTATTAAATTTAAATTATTTTCATTTCATTATTCTGATTACACTAAGTATGGCATTGAGTTTTGCCACTCAATACACAAGGCTTTGAAATGCCGAAAGTGGAGAGCAGAGTGGGTAGTGGGAAACGTACAGCTATTCAATAAAAAGCTTACTTTTTATTTGTAGTAAATATGTTTCTATTAAACATAGTTGTAACTAACCTTATTAAAAGATACATTGACTATATGTTCACAGGCTTCAGTGGGTGTGAATGATACTGTAAATCTGGCATTTCCCTATAAATAAATATCAGATTAACACAATAAGATGATTTTATAAAGATATTAAATAAATATTAAAATATATATATTAAAGGATCTAAAGATTTAAGAATTGTTATAAATTTATTTTACATATTTAGTCTCAAAAAACATTATAGTAAGCCTTAACTATTAAATTATGAAATATCTATTAAATTATTTATTTTATAGAAGTCTATTTACAAATAATTAAAAAAAATATTAAAAAAATAATGTTTTATAACAATTTTCAATGTTTCTATTACTGACCTGTGGATGTACTTGCGTGGGAATATTCTGGCCTCTTGCAGCTACTGTAATCTCAAGGTTGCCCTCTCCTGCCTGAGCTGCATCCACAGCAAGCTGAACTGGTACTCCTATTCTAGCTGATGATCCTCCAGTAACACTCACCAATTTGCTATCATATGCTTTACATACAAATGGTGTTCCCTAAAAGAATGTTTTATTTTTGTTACTAAATTACTTATTTAAAAAAATCATAAAACAGTGTTTAAAAAATAAATGAATCACACCGGAACTGGCTGAGTGTTATAATGTGCCGTGAGTGTGTGAGGTCCAACATGCTTAGGTGTGAAGCTTGCTACTAGTCCAGATACGGCCTCTCCTGTGAGACGTACTGGAACTTCACCTCTAGGCCCTCGTACTGTCACAGTAAGCTCCCCACCTCCAGAACCTTCCACTCGCACAGAACATGATGCTATCTCACCAACTGGTATTAATTCTGTAAATATATTTTCTAGTTACAGCTTATTTTTCATATGTATTTATTTACATTGTCAGTTGACAAGTTTGAAGTTTGGGTGAATGTCATCTGTCAATTTGAAAGGATATTGCAATTTTTTAACGCCATAATAAAATAACCATTACCATACCATTTTTTAATAAACGATTTAAGAGAAGATTAGAGATTATGATATTAATTTTAAGTTAAGTTTTTTTTATTAAATTATGACTAATGTAAATTGTACCTATCATTCTATAACTTATATGAAGAAAAGGATTTAAAATAGAATATATGTATATGAAAATTCAGTAGAATTTGACTTACCGACTTGAGAAGTATCTATAGTAACTCTTTGTGCAGGCGCGACATGAAAGACGAAAGGCGACGAAGGTACCGGTTCACCATTAAATTTAATATCCACTCTATGGGGTGTTGAAGTCTCTGGTCTCCAAAAAACTAGGCAGCGACCTCCTCCTACAACCTGAAAATCATAGTTAAGTATGTTTATAAGAAACGTTTTTCTTAAGACATCCAATTAGGTGCACTATAGTTTAAAAACACCCATAGCAACTTTTAAACTAAAATATTTTCAATAATGTTGAACTAAAGACTTTTAACTCGATTTGAGTAAATAAGTTATTAATAATTCTAGTCTAGGCACTGTCAACAGCAGCAACTATACTTAAGTAAAGTTTGTTTAGGTTTACATTGTACTTACTTGTACGTGATTGGGGACTTCACCCTCATTGATTGAAATTTCTAATTGCCCTTCACCCGCAGCGCTGGCGTCAACTGTAAATATAAGCGGTGTTGAAGTTATTTGTAAACTTTTCATATTTCCTGGTTGTTCATTTTTTAATATTGTAAAAAGTTTTCAAGCTTCACCGAGAGTTGTGATATTATAAGGAAAAGTGTAAATTCTAATTTATATAATTACGAACATTTTGCTTATTTCTAGCGTCCCAAATATATTTTATCTATAAGTATAATTTTTGCATTAATCAGGATAAGTCAGCTACATTTATTGGTGAAATCTGCGTAACTGTGTGACGATATTCTACATAGAGTATGGAGATTAGGAGCATAAAGTATAAGCTACGTCCACTGTAGGCTGCTGTACTGTACTCTCTAAACTCGTAACTCAAAGTTTTGTATTGTATTGTAATAGATATTGCTGAAAGTAAAAGACATTTATTATTAACAAAAACAAAAAGAAAAAATATTTAAAAATAAATTGAGGTCGGTCCTTAAACGTTTATTAAAAAAAAAACAATGCGTCCCTCGGCTCGTTGTTTTGGCGCGGTTCTAGCTATGTCTTATAAGGTACAGATTTGCAGATGCCGGTACGGCGCGCTTGGAATAAATAACGCATTTTCTCACCAGATGGAGGTAGAGATAACCGTATACATATATGTTTAGTATAAATATCAATACTCAGTTACATTAACATCAAATTCCTGTGAATTGACCAGCAAATGTTTTCTAAAGTAGTAATATATTAAAAGGTAAATTCGTTAAATAAAAAAAATGTTTCAATATTTATTATCTACAAACTTTATCTTTGGAAAGACATTTTTTATTTGCAATTATACTTCAGAGTGTCAATATTTTCGGTGTGATTCAGTTAAAACATTATCTAATTTTAAAAATCTGAATAACTTTGGCCAGTTCCATAAAAACCGATACGGTAAAAAATAAAAGATTCTCTTCATAAGTTTTTAAAATATTATTTACTGGGATAAAAAATTAAGCTTATCGTGGCGTAGTTGGTCACTAATGACTGAGCGTGTCGGTGGTAGGTTCGATCATCATTCGGGGGCATGACTAAATATAGATTATTTAATTGTCATAATAAAATAAAGCGCAGCTTTGAGTTGTACCAATTAACACTTTGCACAAGATTTTCCATTAATGGGAAATCCGTGTAGAATCACATAACCGCAAAACCCACACAAACGAAAAACAAACGAATAGAATTGAATAATTAACAAACATTTATCGCATAAATATTCAACGCAATACATTTTCACGGTACCTTACACCAACATAACTATAACAACAGATCTTCAACTTTAGTGACTTCGTAGCTAGTTGAGGATTGAGGAGTAGTTTAAATTGACGTAACCAGTTCTAACCGCTACATTTACGTTTCCTTTATTGGGACATGCCTCCAATAATTGTGTTTACCTCTGAACTGGCACTGTTGTCCGACGAGGGCGTTGCCCACATCCGTCACTTTGATAAGGCTTGCATCGTAGACTTTGGCAACTAATGGCCCTGCGGCCAGTTTGTCCTCGCCGATGGAAACCTGTTAACAAGTTAATATGAATATTTAACGACGTTATATCAAACAGAAAGTTTGATAATCATTAAATTTATGGCACAATTTGGATTTTTTGAGACCAGCCGTGCTGAAGGGGCACAAAGTGTGACTAAACGCGACTGGTTGTAGGTTCGACCCCCACTCTAGGATGTGAAATATTTATTTCAATTTATATTTCCATTTCTTCTGATATGTCCCATTTGCTTTATACGGAGTGTCTTAGCACTAGGTTCCCTATTCCCTGCTATGTGCGAGATACAGAGTGAAGCGGATTTGATTTTTTTAAATTTGGATTTTATTGTTTCGTTTTTTAAAAGATCTTTTTTTAATGGTAGCTCCTTAAGACCGAGAAACAATAGTATAACATAAAATGTCCTAAAGTGTGAAACGTAAAGAATGCAGTGTCCGTTAGTGGCACTCTCGTACTTAGTGCGCTCACGTACATTAACAAAAGAAAGATGCTGAAATAAAAGATTTTAGAGGATGCATTCGTAAAACAAATGCCTTCCTTATGTTTGGAAAATTCTAAACTACTTATGTTAACATTTTGTAAGTATCTAATACAAAAAATATTATTCACTATGTCTAAGCTAATCGTTATATAAAAAATAACACTTCTTAATTACAACATAATTATATTATAAAATGATATTAGGTATATTACGCAAACTTATGGACAAATTATAAAATTTGTTTTCGCAACGCCATCAGAGCTTTGTAGTAAAATATGTACATGTCTAATAATTTATTTTCTTTATTACTTATTTATTTTCAAGAAGCTAATACAGATTGTAATTCGATGCAGAGGGAATCTAGTGGCAAGGCACTCCATTCCCCACTTTCCAATAATTTTCCAGACATTGCGTTTTGAGTGGTGGACTGCAACTTCGCTCATTGCCTTATTACTAGAGCTAATGGAAATATTTAATTCCCCAGAGAGGGAATTGAACCCACCACCATTGTGTTGGGGACGATTAAAGTTAATAATATATTTTTACTTTATTAGATTTTACTTGTATTATAGAATATATATTGATCTCAAGTAATATTGCCCATTAGGAGGTAGATATACGACCTTCCACTTAATATATTGCCGTCTTTGCTAATTGCAATGCTATTATATAGATTACCTAAAGACTATAAGCTCTAATAAGTTTCAATAGTAATCTATCTAGTCTCGCATATGAAACAATGTACAAGTATGATTTTTTAAATAATTATTTTCCGCAAATAGCAGGGTAGGCAGAGGGGACCTGAGAACCTAGTGTTAGGACACTTCCGTTCCCCAATTTCTGACGAATTTTGAATGCATTGCGTGTTGAGTTGCGGAAATAAACGCGAGATTTGTCTTGTTAAATAATATATTATTATTAAAGTAAAAAATTATAATTTTTATACTTACATCAATTAAATGTGTGCCAACTTCATCTGGAGTAAATTCGATGCGGTATACGCCGGGTCTGTCCACCACGTCCAGCACACGGGCTGTCACCGGTCGTCGAGATGGTGCTGTCACTGTAACACCGACCTAAGGAGATACAACTTTTGTTAATTTTTAAATGAAAATTGACTGGATTGTGCAAGTCGGACTCCCCCACTGAGGGTTCTGTACTAAATAAAAGATTATATGTCGACAGAAGTACAACTTTAATGATCTGTTCGGTTTAGTTCTTAATTTATGGCGCTTAGAGCGTGCCAGTTGAGCACAAATCACTTCGCCAATGTCACGTTATATGCAGAAAGAAGGAGAAGGAGAACTTTAATATTTTTTTCCCACAAAAATGACAGACAGTTTTAGCTAGTTCCCTTCGGTATGTGTTACTCTATGCCTTAACTAAAAGAGTACCGAGACTATGAACGATCGATAAAAGAATATGAAAAAAAAATACATTAATACAAGTATAGTAAAGCAAGAAAGAATTCGAAACACTACCCAACTATATAAGTACAGAAATGAGTTTTCACAAATTATATTTTTCATTTCATCAAACGAGAAAGCTCTTTCTCCTAAATTACTTTTAAATAAAAATGCTTTGCCTTGCAGTTTTCGAACGAATATTTAATTTTTCAATATAGTCGGACCGAGATTCGATTTCAAATTGTTCCTGCTTCGTGAATAAATTTATGGCTTAACTTTTTATTAAAAGTTACTCTTTGATCGAGTGTAATTTAAGATAAAAGTTAATCCATACAAAGTTATTTTGTAATAGTCTGGGGAAATATATTTATTATTATATAAGCGTAAAAATTTTAGGCAAACGTAGGTAGGTGTGTATTAATTATGAAATAACTGGGTAAGCTCAGCTTTCGATTGGTGTTCATATCTTCTATGAAAAAGTACTCAACGATATACATAAATTAAAATAATGTTCTAATGAGTATGATAATGCTAGGTTTGATAAACTATTATGTATAGTAGGGTAGGCAGGGGGAACCTGGGAATTCTAGAGGCATTGCGTATTGAGTGGCGGAACTGAACGCCGCGCTTTCCCTCGTTACCAGAACGAAGATATGAAAGTATTAAATATTTTGTTTTCTAGATTGAAAATTTTACTCACAATCTGTCGCGTTTATAGTCACACGTATGTGCACCTTAGCCACGTCAGGCCTCTAATTTCTTTTTTGATAATTCTTTTAATATTTTTTTTTTCTATTTAATCTGTCAAGTATATTTTTTTAATTCTTAAATCAAATATCATTAAATAAAAAAGAGCGAGAGATTTTGGCTAACAAAATTGAATATTTGCTTTAATAATTTAAATAAAGAGAGCTCAAATGCCACGTTCAAAAATAAAAATAAACCTGAACTGAATAAATTAATTTTTGTACCAATTATAAATATTTCTTTTATAAATATGAAACTCGTGACGTGACGTGTTATTTATTTACGCTATAGTAACCTTATTGGGGCTGATGATGTTCAGAAATATTCATGATAGTTCACGATTCAAACTTCCACTTATATTTCCTGCGATATAAATGACAGGTTTTGCGTGATTCTAATAAATCTTAAACTGTCGTCTCTTGTTAAATGTCAACACTTTTTCGTCGGTTGATACACTAGACTAGAATATATGTATTTCAAATAATAGTATGTAGATTTTAAAGGTGATCTAAATTTCGGTTAAAGTGCTGCTATTATCTACTTTTTTTTACTTTAACAACAAACTCGACGCTCAAATGTTTGTGGCATTGTTTAAACAGTTTTAACCAATTATATGTGGCGTGCTTTGAAAGTGGGGGCAATGTGGCAAATAAACAATTGTCAACGCGATAATTATATTTATTATAATATTTAATCAAAAATTTCGAATTAATAAAATACAATAATTTTACTTCCATACGATATGATCTATTTTCATTTGTTTAGAACAGAGACAAAAAATCTCATGTAATTCTTCTTTTGACTCTTTAGGGTATTGGAAACGTAACTCAGCGCTTTATTTTTCCTACAGACTAAGGAAATTGAAGTTGATCGAAGAGGTGAAGGGTTTGATCCAAGAACTATCATGAACATTCAGATAGCATCACCATCAGATCCAATTAGATCACTACAGCGCCTAAGAATAAATAAGAATACGCAATTCAAGAGAGGTTTATAATAGAAGAAATGTTTATAATTGCTACAAAAAGCAATTTATTTAGTTCAGTATTTGTTTATTTTTTGAACGTGCCATTTGAGCAACTTTAATTTAATATTATTTAAGTAAATATTAAATTAAAAGTGAACGTGAAGTCATATGTAGATACGGCATGGGTAAATCTGTAGGGTAGAAAATGGATTGTAAAAGTATAATGGCATAAAAGTATTTCAAAAGGATTTACCTCGCGTATATTTTAAAATTCTATATAGCTTACAGGTTTTCCATTTTTTTTGTTTATTTGCTTTTGGCTTGCTGGTTTGAAAGATACTAAAATAGTATTTATTGAATTTTAATAGACAATATAATTAAATTAATAAAATACATATTTACCTAAGTATCATTACTAAAAGATTTTAATATGTTTAAATAAAAAAATAATGTTTTAATATATTTAAATACCTCATTTTTATTGAAAGTAGGTGCACCCGGCGAAGTGGATATTTCAAAGACGGCCGGCACCCGCGCGGGGATCAGCCTGGTGGGCTCTCCGCCGCCGCCACCCGCCGGCCCTGCCATTATTTCTACCTTCCACGGAGACCCTACAAAAAATAAAAAAAATAATGTAAAAAAATGTCGTCCAGAGCGTGCAAGTTGAGCACAAAATCACTTCGTCAATGTCACGTTGTATGGAGAAATTTATTTTCTCAATACAATACAAAAAAAATTTGTCAACCTATTGGCTATCTTTCAATCTCTGAAAGGAGTTGAGGAACATAAGGGTATGACTGTAATACGAAGGATGTGGGTTCAATCAAGACTCGGGGAATGAATTACTTATTAATATTTTAATTTCTTCACTCTAGCACCAAAGCAAAAGCCCGGCATTGATATCTAATCCGATTTTAATAGTTGAAGTTATAATATAACAAAAAATATTGTCTCATTTACGTAAATTATACTAACTATATTACAAATTACATTTTACTACACAAAAAGAAATGCAAGGTATACATTTTAAAAGCGATTTTAACGTAATTCTTAAGACGTAAATCATAGCAGTTGCTCTAATTTGTTTAGAGTGTTTCAGAAAATGGCCTCCAGTATAATTGAAGAGAAACAATCGCTAAGCAGATAACAAAACAGAAGGAGGGACGATCAATCATTTTGTCAAATTTGTTTTTAGTTCAACTGTTGAGCAGTGAGAAAATGGTTTTATGCAAATAAAGGTTACAGAAATTAATTATGTTTGGAAATATTTTATATATTCTAACAACAACAAATATAAAAGATAAATTAGAATTTGTAAAAATTTTATGGAGACCTAGGTCTTGTTATTAAGACGCTTCTGTACATTTTCGCAGAACTCAAACTCGTTACTATATAAAAAATTTATGAGAACAATGAATCACTAGTGTTAATCCCAAATATATAAGTATACATTTATTTAAATTTTTAATTTTTCTTCTTTGCTAAGAAGCGCAGTTGAAAACTCGAAGTGTTAATGAACAAAATGAAGTCTCAATTCTTATTATAAGATCAAACACGGATTCCCTCTTAGTATCAGGTCTATAGATAGATATTATATATAACCTATTTTAAACTTTTACTTTTTTTAAAATTTTGACGTCCAAATGACGATAATCTTTATAGTTTAAATCATTAATAGGTATATTATATATAGGCTTACTTGCACCTATATAGGATATTGAAAATAAATACAATTTATTTCATAATATAACAAGGGATAGGTACGGCTAGGTAAATAAACATGATTTCCTTGTATTTATTTAATATAATCTACTACGGAAAAGCTACCGGAAATATTGTTAACTTAATAAAAGGAAATATATGTACGTTTGAAGTTTGAAATCAAAATGCAGACAGCGTAAAACCGATTGTATTCAGATTGTATTGTTGGTATGAAAGACATTTTCAAAACTCTATCATGCGGATTGATTTATATTCAACTAAATGTCATCTTTGTTTGGTACGGAAGTGAACTTTCCACTCGCTTAAATTTATTTTTATATATATTTTTTCAGCTTCATGCTGTATCTCGTATGCATCAGGATAGACAGAAGCAACCTAGTGTTAAAACACTCCGCTCCTCACTTTCCTGGTTTTGGTGGACCTCATGAAGTGAGACTCGGATCCACTACTTGTCCCATTAACAGTCACACACTAATGCCCCTGCGTGACTAACCCAATTTTCTTGACTAATCCAATTTTCTTATTTGATAGTCAAAATAATCTAAACTATACAATTCTAACATTGTCTTTATAACACTGTAAGAATATGTACAAAGTTTCATGATAATCGGTCGAGTAGTTTTGGCGCGAAAGCGTAACAAACAAACTTACATTCACATTTATGATATTTATATGATAATTTAACTATACCTATATAAAATCGTGTCTGCGTTAATATCGACGTAATGTTATTTACCCATGCACCGTTTACTTTCATTGTAGAAATTATAAGTGCAATTTCAATAAAAAAATAATCAATATTCCGCATATAGAGACAGAGAGAACCTTATGTTAAGACACTCCGTTCGCCAACATTTTACTTTTATTGTAATAATTGTAAAATAAGTTGATATCAGCAGTTTTCAAGTAATGTTTCTACACTTATAATATAACATTGCAAACAATACTTACTGCCACGTCACCTAACAACTAAAAAAAACTATTAGACGATTTTTGTGTATATTAAAACAACAGCTTATTACTCCCATACTATTAAACTACTATTAAAATAACATTTTAAGTTTACAAATATATTTAAAAAAAGAAGCACACTCCAGACATAAGCGTGTGCAGGTGTCACCTAAACCCGTTCCTCCCGTTACGGCCCTACATGCTAACGGTGCACGCTAGTGAATGCACCATCGGGACTAATTAGCGGCCTAACATAGTATAATGACGTTCTTTCATAAGAATTTCTATTCACTATTTAAATTTCCAGTCTCTATGTATCTTATTCCAGTATAGGGTGTATATAACGATTTTTGGATATTTTGTGATTTTTTTTTGAAGTGTTTCCTCCGTGTTTAGAATTCTGGAGACTTAGTTACTAGAAAAGGAATTGAAGCTGTCGTATCGTCTTACTCTACGACTGGTCTCGATTTGCTTTTGCTTATTTAAAGCATAAAAAATAGATATCCTATATACCGCTTAAAAGAAGATAAGCAGAGAGATCCTAATATCAAGGCATTAGGTTTCTCCGTTCTCTTCTTTCTGGCCGAATTTTGTCGGAGCATGGAAAAAAAAATATTAATTTCTCTGAGTGTGGTCAAACCTGCAACCAATGCATTTACAGTCCGACACTGTGAGCTCATAGAATATTATAAGTTTTTAATGAATTTCTATTTTCCATAAAATGTAAATCGAGTAGGTTCGATTCCCGCTACACGCTATAGGTACCATCGTCGTGATTAAATGCGCGCGTCGGTCACGCTGACGTGCATACGACCGGTGCGATGATTTTTTTTTTACATTTCTATCATCACGATTTCATGACTACAGTTTTATACCCTTTATAACCATTATTTGCAAGTACCTTTGTTATATTTTCGACGTAAACATATTCGTATTAAAAGTTGTTTGTGGAATATACAGTTTGGAATGAGATTAGTTTTTGATTAAGCTAAAGTTTTTGTAAAAAAATTATAATCGAAAATCAAAAGTCTTATTACGTAAACTTACGTAATGGCAAGATTATGATCGAAGGAATAGAAGTCGGGTGGGATGTGCCCACTCCAGAATAATCTTATGCCCTCCCCAAAAATTCATTTTTAAAAAACTCACCCATAAAAATTAAAAAAAAAACCTTTACTCGATCAGATTTGTTTAAAGCTATAGTCTAAACTCCCATTGGGAAGTATCTCTTAATTCGCCAATGGACGAGATATTCATTCTGGCGAAGTGATTTTGTGCTCAACTGGCACGCTCGGAACGCCATAATAGAAAGAACAGAACAGAAGATATTCATATATTCCCTTGTCATCCTTTTTAATTTTAAGGTTATAAACACTTTATTCACTCAAAAACTACAAAGTTCGCTTATATTGAGCTTAAATACTAATATAGAAATACTTAAAGCTATCTTAAATAAATAATTTCCAGTGGTCAAATGTAACAAATATTCAGGTATTATTTTCATAAATAAACAAACACAAAATGGCGGATTACGATTTTTTAGCATAACCACCTAATACGGGTATCAAATGAAAGAGCTTGGTAGGCTTTGGTAAAATGCAATATACCATAAAAAAATCTAGAAGCCTTTAGCTTTGACATGTTTTCAAACTAATTTTCTAAATGGTTCCGTAATCACAAATAAACAATGTGAGATACATATCTGATGAGGCTCTAATTACCTACTATCATCCATAGATTAGTTGGAATATGTTTATTGTGTATAACTGAAAGTGTTAATTGTCTTAGTGTGTTGTTAGCTTCAGATGTACTCTGTAAAATATTTGTTACAAATAGGTAAATCCTTGGAGTTGGAATTTTATTTTGTATTTAAAAAAATACTTTCATATATATATATACACGTAGTACATCATTAGGAATAAATTTTAATGAACAAAATGCAAGCAAAGTATAAAATATAAGTATCTATATGAAGACGTTTATAAAACTTAATAGACAAAATGAGATTTAAATCGAATATGGTCTTCACATGTATATAAACTATAACTATTAGATACGAGCAATAACATACTTTTATTGGCTTTAAAAAGCGTCACCGAGCAGCTACTCACAACTAGAGTATAGGTAATCTTTATGTTCGAAAGATTTTAATGACAGACCGTAAAACGAAAACCGTACGATTGATTTTATGCTTTAAAGGAAATTATGATTTAAAAATAGGTTTTGTAGACAGGTTGTAGATTCGATTCCCATTCTAAGAAATGAAATATTTAATTATCTTCGCTCTGGTGTCGAGACATAGCGCCGTGTTGAGTTAACAAGCAATTTCAACGAAATTCGGCGGAAAGGGGCGAACGGAGTGTCTTAGGCACCCTATGCTGATAAAAAAAGTCTATTTACATTAAATGAAATAAATACATAATACGTATGTTAATCTATCTCAAGTACTCGTTAATTGTGGACATACAATTGAAATAATATAAGTAATTGCCAGTAGCAGCTCTCCATGTAATTGTTCTCGTACAGCTGGTTGACCTTCAGATGAGAAACTGACTTGAATACTACATTACACTGTCGATATAATGTATGATGTGATCTTACTGCGTGGAATGCACTCTGTCGTTGCTTTTAAATGAACTAATAATAGCAAAATGAAATATACAATTTTAATACATCCACACTGTCGGAATTTAAATATTTATATATAAACTTTTTATGTAAGTTTATTTTATATTATTGACTTAGTTTATTATATATTATATAATATTTAATTGTATTTCATAAAATTTGCACTGAGACGTTGTCCCCTTTCTCCTCATTACAATTTTTCCGTAATGTTTCAAAGGTTGTCTGGTAGAGATTGCTTAAAGCAATAAGACCGCCTTTGCATACGTGTTTTTCTTTCAATTTTATTTGTGTTGTTCTTTCTATATATTTTTTTTATGTGTGCAATAAAGTATATTCTATTCTATTCTATTTTTTTCAGTTTCACGCTGTATCCCGCACACAGCAGGTTAGGTGGAGGGAACTTAGTGTTAATACACTCTGCTTCCCATTTTCCAATTCTGGAGGCTGTGCTTTGTCTCGACATAAGAGAATATAATACTTATATAAATTTATAGTCATTAGAGTAGATAATAACTTGTTATTAAATACCATATAGGATATAAATATGTTGCTATGAAATTAAAAATAATTAATAAATTGCTTTCTAGACCCGTTTTTATTTTATATCCATTAAAAAAATTCTATAATCGATAATTAAATTGTCGATAATTGACTTCGTGTGAACATTGCCGACATATTTGTTAACTACCGTTAGCCAGGTGGTTTATGGCAACTTGATTAAAATTGCAAATTATTTTTTTACTTTTTGTGGGTCCTCATACATAATATATAAACTATCGTGAGAAAAAAACTCTCTAACTCAATCTATATTATTCTGCTTTTATATTATTATATTTCACAGATTTAATTTTTGTTTTGTATAATTATTTTATAATTATAAATAAAAAACTAAATTAAAAATTAAATTTACTTATTAAACAAATTTAAATATAGTACCTATAATATTTTATACTTTAGTGTGGAATATTACTTTAAATACCTTTAAAAAATGTGATAATTTTCTTTTTAATTAAAAATAATTCTTTTTAAATAAATGATATAATAATAAACAAGAAATACAAATGTTTACAGCTATTGTATAGATTTTATCGTTATAATATAATATTATAATGTTTAATAAATATTCTGTAATTGAATTTCACAAACATAATTTTATATCAAGCACCTCTTCGACAGATTATCATGCTGATGAAAATTAAATTCCATAAAATGTAAATTTGTAGCGTCAAATTAATATACTTAAATGATAGCGTCTATTGGACGTTTAAAATTAATATAAAAATATAGAACTTTTTTTCTAATAAATATATATTCTAATATATTTGAATGCTATATTAATATTAAAACCATTCTAAATACGATATATTATAAATAAAATTAAATTAGTTTCTTGCTGTATCCCGCACACGGCAGGGTAGGCAGAGGGTTTCTAATTTTCCGTGTGGTTTAAATAACGGAGCTTAACGCCGCGCTTTGCCGCGAACGGAGCGTTTGCAGTCGCGTTTATAGCCACAATTTTGCAATTAGTAATGTGGACAACATTATACTTAGATCTATGGTGACGTGCGTCCTCCTTCTACAGGTTTACAACGGTTCTTGCCTTAACATTACCATACATTAGTCCTATGGAGGTAAGGCCCAATGGATACAGGGTTGCGGATTTAGTTACATATTGAATTCATGTAACAGTAACTGTTTCTATAACCCTCCTCCACTCTCCGCCGAATTCTGCAGGCATTGCGTATTGAATGGCGGAACACAACGCCGCGCTTCATCTCGACACCAGAGCGAAGAAATGGAAATATACATTAAAATAAATATTTTATTTCCTCGAGCGGGGATCGAACCCACAACCAGTCGCCTTTACAGTGCCACTTTGTGCCCCGAGTACTCGATTACGTTATATGCGGTGTACAATATTTTATTAACTATGCAAATGATTAAAATATATTTAGCTGAAATTATTTTTTTATGCAAATCGTTATTAAATTAAGATCTGTAGGGATCGTTATGTAAAAATGTTATAAAAAAAGCTTAAAATTTCTATAATTGCTCGTAAATGTACTTTAGTATATTGGTCTTTTTAAGATGCTCATGGTGTTCAGTTAACGACATTCCATTTAGTCTTGCACAATATTGAAGTGGCACACCTTTATGGTCTAATGCCAAGAAAATTTGTTTTCATGTTTGTATATGGTTAGTTTATATGTAGGTTATGTGCCATATAATGAATGAAAAACTTTATGAAAGTAGACAAAAAAAAAATATTAAAAAAAAAAACAGAATTTAAAGTAGCATTTATTTTATTATATTACATAACTGTAACTGTAACATGTAAAAACACTTGTACTCCTATATTAGAAGAACGTTGGCAATAAACAATAATACTGTCAATATAAGATTTTTAAAATTATATATGCCTGGGGAACAAAACTAGGTTCCCTCTGCCTACTCTGCTGTGTGCGGGATACAGCGTGAAGTTGATCACGCTGATTCACCTAAGTAGGCTAAAACCTTTTCAGCCGTGTCGTCCGCGAGCATGTCCAGAATGTCCTAATTTCAGTAGTTATCCTACTTTAATAAACCTTTCATAGGATAACATACGAATGCTGATTTGGAAATCTTTTTAATTTATTCTAGTTCGCTCTTGAACTACAAATTAAAATAGCAACCCACGATTGTTTTTATGCGTTAGCAATTAACGTCTTATATTAACTATTGCGCACAAGGTCGAGGCGCAATATGACACAACAATTAGAACAATATGTATTAGAATATTAGATAGTTGCGAACATGTAAATGAAAGACAAGAAAAATATTTAAATATATCTTTTCCTTGCTTTTTTCGTGAAATTGTAAAATACATGTTTTGAATTATAACAGTAAAATAGTTCTCCTTTTTTTGGTCGTTTAAACATAATTGTTTTTAAAGGTCATATAAAAAAACCAGTCAATGCAAGTCAGACTCGCCCATGATTGGTTCTGTATAGTAAATAAATTAGTACGGCAATTTCACGAGTGTAGATCAACGGGAAGTAACGGAAATTCTTATTCTTAGGATTTAACATTTTTTAAGAAAAATAATTGAAATTAAAAATATATTCTATTAATTAGATGTAAAATATCAATAACGACAAGTACTGCATCAATGGGTGCTTAGTGAGAATTGTATAATTAAACACAGCCAATTAAGTCGCAGAAAGTAACTAAATGTGCAATAAATGGTACTTTTAGAACTTGATTTTCTTTACTCGAACTGTTTGGAAAGTCGGTTCCGTGCAGTTTTTAACTAGTTTCTTCTCACCATATTAATATTGGATATTTTTCCAACAGTTTAATTTAAACTAGTCTGCTATTTTTACCTCGTAAATCCCGATTATCGAATTTTGAGGATAAAAATTAGCCTATATTACGCCACAGCTGGAAATCAGTACAGACAAACAGAAAGACAGTTATTTTGAAATTACAGACAGACACTTCAATTTTATATATATTGTATATATATTCTTTGACTTATTTCACATTATTTTAATTTTTTTTTAATAAAAATCTAATATCTGACGTCATTCAAAATTTTCTAACTATAACTGCATACCCAAACGTTAGTCATCCTATCCTATCCTATATCTTATAAAACAAAGTCGCTTTTTGTGTCTGTCTGAACTTTCTAACTCTTCTTCTTCTAAACCACCCAACGGATTTGGATGCGGTTTTCACCATTAGGTCGAGTATTTCTCAGGGAAGGTTTATATATAGTTTATTATTTATATATTCTTACGTAAATTAACATAAATACGATAAATGTGTATAAAGTCCTACCCGCTGAGATACTTTGGCGCATGCGCTGCTTTAATGGTAAGTACTACATGAAAATAATGTACTGGAGTATTGTTCCTCTTAATAAGATCTACAAAAAAGTCCGCGAGAGCATATTTTTATCTTTTAAGGATAACGTGTAGTGATCATATTTCTGTCTAAAAATAGTAATTTCAATATATTTTTTATTGTAAGGGATATTTTTTTCATAATGGTATTAATCCTTATTCTTTAAAATACTTTATTACTTTTCTACGTTAAACGAAGATAAAATTTGGTATTTACACTATTTCGAAATTGCGAATAGTTTTAGAGAAAAACGCATTTAATTGTTGACACATCATGCCGTTGACTCATCAGCTGTGCCGACTCAAGTTTTAGTAGTATTAGTTACGTTGGCCATTTAATGTAGATCAAAACTGTCTTTTACTGTTTTTATTTTAATAAGTACATTAGAAGTTGTTACAATATCCACTCGCCATGCGTCCGCCGCGCCCGCCTGCCTTACACGCATCGGTGGTTCAGTGGTAGAATGCTCGCCTGCCACGCGGGCGGCCCGGGTTCGATTCCCGGCCAATGCATTCTATTTAATTTTCCTCACAGGCAGCCACGTAGTGCTTGCTTTTCATCAGGGACAGAATACCCTCTTCAGCATTAACCACAAGCTCGAAAAAAAAAACCCACCTGCCTTTATGGCAACGAAGATTTAGATGCGTTTGCACGTATTGGATAATTGGAGTTGAATGTATTATTTCAGCGCGATATATTTGGTTTCATATTTTTTGTAGTAGTTATTAGTAGGTAGGTTTTTGTTTATAATTTCTTCCGTTTAAAAATAGTCATTTAACTATCTAAAAATAGTCATTTAAATATATTTTAATAAGTACTTGAAAAGATTAGTAGCACAGATTTAAAATTACGGTACCTACTAAAAAATCCTTGCCGAGTAAAACTTTGCATTAGAGTTTAATTAATTTTCACATTATCTTAAGTGCTTTGCAAACATACATTATATGAATAATCCAGTAGTAAAAGCGGGCGAAGCCGCAAGGGGGTCGCTAGTTATAAATATAATAAACATTAATGTAAATCGTATGTACGGACATGCACCTACTTATGTAACTAGAATATTTCTATTACTATATAAATAATAATTGCCTATATATATAATTACTTCAACACACAGTCAAGGATTTCTACGAGTTGTGGTTGAAATCCAATACAAATTGAAATCTGAGATTCGCGTGAAGTATTAAATATAATAAAATAATTCTTCTTTACTCGAGCATAGCGGCCGTTATTTACTGTAAGTGCGAAAAGGTTTTATTTTTCATATCTTTTTTTGTATTTTGCCTAAGTATATTCATATATTTTTTTTATGCTAACTAAATAATATTAAGGGAATTCCATATATTATTTTATAATAATTCGAGTTTAAACGTTTGCTGAGAAATGTTTTCTCAGCGTGAACTGTGGAGATTTTATTTATATTTTATTAAACAATGTAAATCAAATACTAAAATTGATTTAATACAATATATGATAAATAATACTCTTCACTGTCTAAAAGTCTTAGAATAATAGACCACCAGACAGACCATAGAGACATACGAGATTCGAACCTGTACTAGCCACTAAAAGTTTATCGTAAAATATAAGTTTATTACTGAAACTTCTTCATACAACTAACCCAATATACAAAAGTAACTATGTAATAAACGGTTATGTAAGAAGAAAGTGATAGTTTGCGCGGACTATAGATTCAATGCTTATGCAAGTAAACCATATAATCTTTGTAAATATACATTACATCGGGTCTCACTATTGAAGCTTTTACTATTCAGTATAAACATTAAGAACATTTTAGTGGTTCAAAAATATTACGTTTTTAAGTATATTGTAAAGGCTCTGGGGTGGGGCAGGGGCACAAGCATGTGACTGTAAAAGCGACAGTTTGTGGGTTCGATTTCCACTTGAGGAAATGTAATCTATATATATAAAATCGAAAGGTCACTCACTCATCACGAAATCTCAGAAACTACATGTGCTAGGAATCTCAAATTTTGCATAGTAGTTATTTATACGACGTGCTCGCTAAGACGGGAATTTGCAATATTCGACTTCTAAGAGGTTGTTTTTGGGGTCAAAAGTTTGTATGAAACTTCGTTACTATAAATGCTAGCAGTCTCAAATTTTGCATAGACGTCACTAGGACGTAGGTACTCATGGAGACAGAAATTAATAATAACATAGTTCACGCGGGTGAAACCGCGAGCGGGCCGCTAGTATTTAATATTTTTATTTGTTCGTAGCGTTTGGCGCCCCGTTCTCTCTGACTATGACTACAAAAATAACGGTATATTAAACTAATCTGTCACTTTGCCTACTCTTCGTTACTTTAAATATGCAAAAACTATAGTTTTTTTTTTAATCTCAATTAAATATAAAAATTCTATCTTTTCTTGATATATAAAACCCCGTACTCGATACACGTTGAATTCTTGACATGATTATAGCATAAAAATCGATAGTTTCTAGATTATCATGATATTATTAAAGTACACTATAAAAAAATTAAAAAACAATATTTTTAATATATAAATCTACCTACATTTATGTATGCATAATTAAAATCTTGTATTAGCATACTTTTCTTGGTAAAAATTCATAGCGTTTCTAGTATAGCAGAAAGTTGATTATTATATAATATATTTAAATTTTATTCAATACTTTCAAGTCCATGTCTTGTCAAGCCTCTACGATTTTGAATTTACCACTTTAGACATATAAATGTTAATTTATTACATAATTAAGTTACATAAAGCACTAGGCAGGTTACTTTATGTCCTTGTTCTGCTTTGAAAACCTATATTATAAAATGACATAATAAAGATATAACATTTTTAATAAAATAAATAATAATATATATTTGGCCTTGACTTATACATGATAAAAGATTCAATTTAGAGAGATTATAATATGGTAATGAAGTTTTTTTTTCTCATTCCGTACCAGTCACGCAAGATTGTCCGAAGCATTGTAAGGTATTAAAATATATCACACCGATGAAATAAATATTCTATTTTGGATATTAATATGTATGTTATTAGAGTGCTTTTTTGTTTGAATTTGTATAAGGGTGAGGAGTCCCTACAAAAGAGTTCAACGCACGTTTCCGCATTGTTTTAAAGCGTTGAAGCGATTACAGGATATATTCATCATCGCTTTTAATTAGTTTTAAGTTTTTTGATCGTAAATTTGTAAAAAAAGCTATGTAACTAATATGACAAGCTGTCGTACCGGTTTTCCTAAATTTACTTAAACTGGGTCACTTTTAATAGTGTTTACACAATTATGACGTGAATAATGTTAACTTGCTTAACATTATTTAGACAGATAAATATATATTAAATTAAATACTTATATTCTTAACACCTTAAAATATATATTTTGTATATACTATAAAAGAAAATCTATATTATTCCTGTCAATAAAATCTATGAGAATAATTATATTCAAAAACATATAAAAAAGCAATGACGTGTCTCGCCCACATAAATCCCGCTGACATACAAATAGACAGACACGAGAAACAGTATGCAAATAACATATGAAGCAGACCTTTTTAACGCGAATAATTCTCTCGACGACAGCGATGTAGGGCAGTGTAATGACGTATACCGGAAAGAAATCACAACAATAACACTTTCATACACTCACAACACTTAATAGAATCCACACTTCGGTAATTTCTCAACTATTCTTCAATCCAAAGAACAGAGAGTTAGTACACAAGTATTATAGGGCAAGTTTAATCTGAGTTAGCACATATGCGGAGGAATAAGCGGCGAAACTGCATTTTGTACGCCGAGGCGACGCCTCGTTCGAATGCGACTGCGGCCCGAATGTCAGGCGCGGGCCGCGAGCTGCGCGGGCGCTGCCTCGTGACGTCACCCAGGTATTCAAAATGGCGGTGTGGAATTCGAGAGCGTACGTACCGTCAACATTTAATTATATTTTTCTTAGGTGGTGTGCAATAAAATTTTGATTAAGCATTATGTTTCAATTATTATTTGAAGATTAATAGTAATTGTATGTAATAAGTCATATTATTTAAATTAATATCCATATATGCATATTTGAATTTTGATTTCGTAAGCTAAAATTTTTATAACCATTTAGTGCTACAGTAGATTTTTATAACGATAATTGAATTTCTCATACACTATAAATACGTATAGCATAATATAGTGGCGTGTTGTCTCTACAAAGCCCCTTTCACTAACACGAATGAGATAGTCAGATATGTATTCGTTCCAATGAATGAATGGTTGGCAATAGAAAGGGACAGACAAGATGTGGACAGCCTTCGGAATAAGCCAATTCCAACTTTTACCCTAGAACCGTCTCGTCACAAACCGGGCAGATTTCTAGAAATTTCTAAAAGCTTAATTTTAAATTTTTTCTTGGAAAATCACTCCTAAATTAGTTTTATTACTATAATTACGTGTTGAGTAGTTAGTAAACTACGCTTTAAATAATTTATTATATAATTTTAATGTTGCTATGACATAGTTATAAAATTAATAATGTATCTAAAACAAATTTATTTTTTATTATCCTAATTTATAGCAAATATATGTGTTTAAAATACAAGAATAAGATTATCTACATTTAATATGTAGGGGTAATGGGGGTAACCTACGTCGCAAAAACGTAACGTAATATTATATTCACAGCAAGAATCACTTGTACGTACATATATATATGAATAATTTTTTTTTCACATATAACAACCCCCATATGTGTATAGATGGTCAAAATTTAGTTAACAAAATGTCAAAAAATATTTATAATAAATAGAAATTTAATTAAGTTTTTTTTTCTATCCTTATTATCGCCATCTGCTACTGAATTTTTTTAACAACATAAACGTACATGGCCTAGACATTAAAGTTTTTTTTTCTTTTGTTCCGTCTAGACTTGTGAGAATGTATGGCAATTTAATTCAGTGCTCATTGATCTGTCAGTCAACGCTATAAAAAATGCCTACCATAATTTTTGTGTTTGCTCTTTTATGGAGCAGCTAGCTTAAACTATATGAACAAAAAAAATAATCAGTTCACGCTGTATCTCGCATATAGCAGTGTAGGCAAAGGGAACCTAGTGTTTAGACACTCCGTTCCACAGTTTCCACCAATTTTTTTGCGTAATGAGTGGCTTCAACTGCTGGATTTATAGTGTTTTACAACAGCATACGACTATGAATGTTCATATATTTATTTATAAGGATAGAACGGTCAAATAGCGAAGTGATATTAAAAAAATGTTTTAAATACTTAACAGTATAAGAAACAAACTACTCCTTCTAATTAACTTTTGCTGTTCGAGTCGATTTTCTCCTCAAAAGTCCTTAAGTCCTTATGCAGTATTAAAGTGCAGACTCAAACTTTGTAATGTAAAGATGAGCTTTTGTAACTTGAAGTTCGTTTGTCATATTTTATAGAATAATTGAGTTGCAAGTTGCTTCAGTGATTAATGATGTGAAAATTTAATTAAATAAGCTTCACGCGGTATCCCGCACACAGTAGGGTAGGCAGAGGGAACCTAGTGTTACAATCCATTCCCCACTTTCCACCGAATTCTGGCAATGCGTGTTGAGTAGCAGAACTCGACGCCGCGCTTTGCCTCGACACCAGAGCGAAGAAATAGAAATATAAATTTAAATAAATATTTCATCTTCTCGAGTGGGGATCGAGTCCACAACCAGTCGGTTTTACAGTCACATTTTGTGCCTTTGCGCTATGACTGGTTGACTTAATTTATAATGATGTAATTGGTCTATTTACAATATCTTAATAAATTTCATCCATTTTCCCAACCCTGCTGTGTGTGGGATAGATAAAGAGGAAACTAGTGTTAAGACACTCTGATCTCCATTTCCTCCGTTCTGCCGGAAACTGCGCTTTGTCTCAACACCAGAGCGAAGAAAGGAAAATATTAAATATTTCATTCCCTCCGCAACTTTTTAGATGGAATTTATATTTTGCCTAAGAGACTTACTACAAAAGTAGAACGTAATTCTATAGGTTTGGACCAAAAGCTAGGCTCCAAGAATTAGTATTTTAGTATTTTCTTTGTAAAAGGTCAAATTGCGGCGCAGTTCAGATGTTAATAGAACATTGTAGCTGTAGCCTCGCAAGTAAGCTGTTGAGCACGTATGTTATAGTTGTTTTGTTCCAAATTTTCTTCCAGGTCATGTCGATTTACTTGTTTGCCGAAATAATATAATAGCGAGGGAATACAGTACAGTACTTATAAATTATTATTTTTGATATGTTATAAATATATTATACGGCAATTATATATATCTATACCACGTTTTAAAATCAACTGGTCTATAGTTTTAAATAAATATGAAGTAAATTCAGCAGAAAGTGGGGAACGGGAGTGTCTAAACACTAGCTTCCTAATTTTCCTCTGGCTACCCTACTAGGTATAGTGTGCATCTAATAATAATAAAAAAAGAAAATTCAGTTAATATCGCTATCGTTTATATAAAATATTTTAATTCTATGATATTTTACAAATTATTATCTGTACTCCTCTCTCTTAGACGACTTTCACAGTGTAATCAGACTTATTATTTTATTTACAATGCGTGCACACCGTATTACACGCTTTACGTAGGAAAAGCTTACTTTCTTTTACACTTATCTAAAATCTTGAAGATATAGACGTACCTAACAATTAACATATAAAAATATAAATTTTAAACGCCTACGCATTTAACACAGATATGCGTATCTGTAAAGATAATAATTTGACTTTGTTCTTTACATCATTTTATATTTATGAATATATTTTATTAAGGAATCATGACGAAGAGGCACAAGCATGTGCCTGTAAACACGAAAGGTTGTGGGTTCGATTCCCACTCGAGGAAATGAAATATTTAATATTTTTATTTCCTCGCTCTGGTAACTAGGCAAACGCTGAGTTCCACTCTACACGCAATGCTGCCATATTTCGGTGGAGAGTAAGTAAGTAGTAACTCTGTTAAAATAAACATTAAGAAAATATACGATTTGTAGTAAAAACCTAAAGACTATATTTCTTTTATATAAAACAGATCTTTTTAAAAACATCTTCGTGAAATTGAATTTATTTGGTAGACGGGCCGATGAAAAGAGTAAGTGAAGGCGAGCACAGCGCTCTCAACGTTGCAATGTATTTGTGTCCGTTGGTGCATTACGTCGTACAAATTGTGATATTTTAAAAATATTTTCTATTAGACATCTAAACTTTAAAAAGCATATAAAATATAAAAAAAAATATTTTTATATAAACTATTTACTGGATCATTTTCATGTACATTTAACTGATCTTTTAATAAGCACTAATAATAATTTCCATAAAAATGTAATGAAGAACGAAGATGAAGAAGTATTTTCGTTTATTTATTACTAGTTTTTGCCTGTGACTTCATCCACGTGGTTAAATTAAAGTTTTGTATGACCTCAGGAAAATGGCTTAAAGTGAAAAAGATTTTCTTTTTTTTATAATACACAACAGAATAATACTTTTTAATTCAAATCAACATAGAACCAAATTTTTCAACTTTATAATATCAATATAAATATTTTTTGGTTTATTTCCGCTGTTATGTATAAATAAATAATTAAAAATATTATGAAACAATAACTTACCAGGAACGTGTTCATCGTTGAAAGTGACTCGGACGGAGTGCGGTCGTAGAACACGCGGTGTGAAGGCTGCTACGTATTTGTGGCCACCGAGCGGTCTCACCGAGCTGGCCACCAATGTGCCATTACCACCAGACACCTCTAGCTCCAGCTGACCAGGTCCAGCAGCGCTTGCGTCAACTGTTTAAGTATATCTTATGTTGTTAGAATAATTTCACGTATATTATTATTTATTAATAATTTCATTTCCTTCGCTCTGGTGAGGCAAAAACGCGGCGTTGAATTTCGCCACTCAACACGCAATCCCTTAAAAATTTATATCATAATTAAATTATATTCGAAAAAGCTGAACTCATTGTAATTAATATTACCTATAAATTCAACAGGTTGTCCCTCTATTCCTTTGTAGGTTGGTTTTATGACTATTCCTTTTGCGCCTTTACTGTTATCCCTTTGAATTGGTCTAGAACAAGTAAAACATTCATTAGAATAAAATTACATAGACATTAGTCGTTAATCTATATACAAAGAAACTAGGAATAATTATTCGAATCTGAATTGTATTATGCCATTGGTATATTTTGGTAGCTGCTTGTATTGTTTTACTTAGGTTTTAACTCTGTATCTGGTAAATAGCAGAGAAAGCTAGAGTTCAGACACTGCGTTCCTCACTTTATGCCGTTCGGAGCACTTTATGTGGATCCTTTGAGTGGAAGTTAACGTAACAAAGTTTTTTTTCTTTGGCAATAATTTACCAAATGTTACAATTATATTTAATAAATAAATCTATTATCAAGGCATGTTTTATTGACTATTATTTTTCTAATAACGACTAGGATACAGATATAAATAACATCAATTTGTAAGTAGACCAATAGGGAATCTTAAACTCCGGCAGCAGGTACGGATTGTAGAATTTATAACATCGAGACCTCGTTCCGTCGTACAGGCGCTTTATATTTTCTTTATAGACTTCTTATTTTATTCCTTGCGGTCGTTTCAATCTTACATCGATACCAATTTATTTATGAGGACAAAAGAAATAATATTAGAAATTGTTGTTTTTCTAACTGTTCTTTAAAAATATATCTTATTAAAATTGTTGTTTTATTAAAATTGGGTAGTCTTCAAAGTAATTATAGTTTCAGTTTTAATTATAATAAGTGCCTACCATAAAAAATATTATTATTTATGCTTTTATTAATTTAGTAGCGACTCGTCTATAGCTTTGCCAAGTTGAACTACACGATTATTTATATAACAAAATGATATACATTTTTATTATACTTACAAAGGCCATATATGAAAATCAAATAATAATAAAAAATAGTTTACCTGAAACGGGCATGTGCTGCGTCCGTCTCAGTGCGGGCCCCCCCGGTCGGGTCACGGGAGGGCCTATTGGATAAAAAAGACTGCTGTTGTTGGTGTTTCTCTTCCACACTGCTGTAGGAAGAGTCCCTCACTACGTAAGAACTCTCTCGAACTTCACGTTTTGTTATTTCCTGCTAGAAGTTGAATGGTTTATAGTTAAATAAGAAAAAAATATATAATTAAGGTATTAATAAGAAAATGAGGAACGGAGTGTTTTAACATTAGGTTCCCTCTGCCCACCTTGCTATATGCGGGATATAGCGTGAAGTTTTTAAATGTAAGAAAAAAAAACAAGTGAAAATTGTAACGTAACTTTTCATTAATTCTGTTAACGAGTGCAATTTATACAAAATGACTAATTTACTTACCCGACTCGTGTACGTGTCCGAGTCCCGCTCGTCGACCAACCGGTCTAGATGTCGGTTAAAGGAGTCACGCGAGAAATCGCTGAACTTGTTCAATTGTGTATTACGTTGTGTTTCCCGATCCAGAGTATTTTGTCCGTACCGATCGTTTGTTGAGTCGAGGCTGTCGAAATATATTTTACGTTTAACGAATTTCGTTGGCTACAGTTCTCAAATAACATTTTTGCCTAAAGGCTTTGGATTCATTTCTGGAATATTTATTCTGGTATTGCGTTAATATCTTGAAATTATAACGGTGTACAGAAATCAAAAATGGAAATTGATGTAATTTTCAATTTTGATTTCTGATTAGTTAAAAGAAAAGAAAAATAATTAAAAAATAACTCTGATATATCAAAAATAAACATAAATAACATGACGTACCTACTATTACTGAACATCTTCCTAGTGGTTTCGACAGTATCCCATGAATCATTCCGCAAACGATGTGGTTTTCCCCCGGGATCTCCTGTATCTGCAGAGACTGGTAAACGAATAGATCAATTAAATTGTCGCAGTTTATTAGGAATTGCATTACGTATATTGCAAGTAGTACATTTAAATAATACAAAATTCCTAATAAGTTATTGCTATTTAAATAAAACAATGCCTACTTGGACTTCCATATCTTTTTAATCGATCAGTTTCGAGTGATGAAAGTGGGCTGCTCTGGTCGAGATTATCTTGGGATCCGCTATATGAGCTGTACATCTTATAGTTTGATCGCTTTTCTACCGTCCGCTTTGTTGTTGTGACAGGGCTGTATCGATCGGTGGGGCTATTGACGCTGTTAAAAAGCAAAAACATTTGTAATACTTTTAAAAGGGTCAGCCCCAGGTTTTGAGGCCAGTCGTGGCGCAGGGGCACACGCGTCTGTAACTGATTGTGGGTTCAATTCCCACTCGAGGAAATGAAATATGTAATGCCTCCAGAATTCCGCGGAAAGTGGGGAACGGAGTGTTTTAACATTAAGTTTCCTCTGCCTACCTTGCTGTCTACGGGATACAACGCGAAGCTGATTTAATTTGATTTTGACTATGGTTCCATAAAGTGTAGTGTTCCATAGAGTAATCATGAAGTTCATTAATTTATTCCCAAAATTAATTATGTATGTCAGACACAACATGTCAGCACAAATTGTGTATATTAGACACGCCAATCATCCTTTACAAGTCGGATATTTGTAACGTAGGCTCCGAATATCACGTACCGATTAATTGGACTAGCAGTTCTATTCAAAGGACTATCTTTCCTCGATAGCGGGCTCGTCCGACCGATAGGACTGGTCGCCCTGTATGGACTGCTTGCCCTGTATGGGCTGCTAGCTCTGTATGGGCTGCTCGATCTGGCAAAATCGAGTCGTGATCCGTTTCCCAGATGTTTTGATGTTATTGGGCTGGCGGTCCGGTTGCGAGAGCTCTCCGAATCGTACGTGGTAAAATTCTCTCTTTTATTTAATCTAGAATTTGTATACGAATCGGTGGTGTCAAAACTTTTTTCTCTCATATCAGTACCAAATGAAGATTTGTAATAATCCGGGTTCCGTCGCTCTTCTCTGCGATCTATTGAGCTCGTACTGTGCTTTGTGTTCGTTTCATATAAATTGTAGTTATTGTGAGGACTTTCCGATCTCAGTCTAGTAACTGAAAATAATAAACTAGGGTGATATATTTATTCAAAAGAATTTCTTTATAAAATTTGTTCTTCTAAAATCTGAAATAATGATATTACCTGGACTAGCAATTCTTGTATAAGATGGACTGGCACTGTCTCTTGGCTTTTTTGATCTCGATCCCACGCGAAAGACATGAGGTGATCCGTGAACGTCATATCCATTGAAATAAATATACAACTGTAATATAAAACTCAAAATATATATTTATTTTCAAATCATTATAATTGATATTATAAATCTTTATGTAGAGCTCAAGTTCAATAAAATAAATGGTATTTTTTTTCAAAAAAAGTAATAAAAATGATTTAAGCCTTAGAAACACATCTGATGCTATTCACATTATTCTATAAAATAATTTTCTTTGACTGTATTAAAGGTTTGCAAATATGAAAGAACATTATTAACTTAAAAATAAATGTGTATATATATTTTGAATGCTGAAAGAATAAATTACTTTCATTTCATATTACTCACTCTATGCTTGCCTGGCGCTTTAGGCATAAAAGTTGCACGATATTTTGTCGATGACAATTTTTCTAAAGCGCACATGACACTTCTCTTATCGTGAACAATGTCTAGTTGCAGATCTCCCTTGACTCCACATCCGCTGGTGTCCAACTCAAATGAGTGAGGTTTTAATGGTTCAGCACCTTCCAGTGCTCCGGCGCTTAAACGTACTCCAGCTGGATCAAAAACTTCACAGGTAAAAGGACCACCCTAAAGAAAATATCAAAATATTTATTTACTTTATTTTACTCGTGTACATCGATAAATCGTCAATAAACCAACGCTATACGATAAATGTTTTATGGCCACGTACGGAAGTTAAATAAGTACATATAAAAAAAAGTAAAAAAAAAATTTTAAGTTAAACGGTTTTATATTGCAGATAAATGTACTAAAAGCTAAAAAATAATTTCATAGAAATTATGATTACTAAAATTTAATCGTGGGGCACGTCCAATATCTACAATTGAAAGACATAGCGTGAGACTTCACCCACCTA
>HE669537.1:94424-113731 GCA_000313835.2 Heliconius melpomene melpomene
TTAAAATTTTTTTTTACTTTTTATTTTTAAGTTTTTAGTTTTTATTTCTCATGCTATTCAATTCGTTGAAATGAGGCTCGATGTCTCATTATTGCAAGGTTAATGGAGAATGTTACGAACGACCCCCCAGAGGTCCAATAGAGGGACAAGGCTATGTACAACAAGATGTGCCTGAATCTTGAGGGGAAAACGCTAACGACATATCATTTTTATCCACCTAGTGCCATACAGTTCTCGGCGCGCTTTTACCTTTTACCTTGGGTGGTACCCCTAGCGACGTATCATTTTTAGGCACCCTATAGCCACACAGTCCTCGACAGGATACCAGATTTTGACTTAGGTGGGAGATTCATATTGTAATTGTGTATAGTATACTGTATTATACTTACCAAGCCCTTTATTTTGATACCCATATTGATGGGATTGAAAACTACATTATCCGCCATTTTGTAGCAGTGGCCATCTTTGATTTTGATTTTGTATAGTGCACTGAATTCTACTTGACAAGCCCTTTCATTTGATACCCATATTGATGGGATCGAAAAACTAACTTGTACGCCATCTTGTAGCGGCGGCCATCTTGGATTTTGATTTTGTATAGTCCACTGAATTCTGCTTGACAAGCCCTTTCATTTGATACCCGTATTGATAGGATTGAAAAAACTAACTTGTCCGCCATCTTATAGTGGCGGCCATCTTGGATTTTGATTTTGTATAGTCCACTGAATTCTACTTGACAAGCCCTTTCATTTGATATCCATATTGATGGGATTGAAAAAAACTAAGTTGTCCGCCATCTTGTAGCGGCGGCCATCTTGGATTCACAATAATATTGAATATGGATAATTGTATTGTCACCAGAATCAAAGGCGTATACCAAATTTCAGATCAATCGGTTAACGGGAAGAGGGTTAAATTTCAATTACTAAATTTGACCCAAACAAACAAACGGGGTGAGCTAAATAAAACCGTTTAATAAGTATATATAAGGTTAATATAAAAAATATTCTTTTCAAACCTACAAACCTGAATATGTTCTCCTTTGTAAGTAATAGCTATCGTCCAGACGCCAGCTTCGTCGGGTTGAAATGTTGCACTCGAAGCTGTAGTTCCTGGAGCTGATGGTGGAGGATGGCGGGCTTTTAACGGAACTGCTCGACCACTTGGTGAATGTGCTGTTACATCTATATCTTCTCGTCTTGGTGCGCCTATATAAATTGATAATTTATGTTAAATCATTAAATATTAATAACTTCAGCAAAAATATCGTTTTGAATAGCAAAGATATTGTTACATAAGATTGACATAAGATTTTTACCTGTGGCACTAACTAGTACTTCTACAATGCTGCCTGCTGCACAAGGGGCCATGCCTGGCGGTGGAACTGACACTAACCGGGGCAGTGCTCGGAAGAAATATCTTCCATCCACTCTATAAATAAATACTTGGTATAAATAACATAGAAATAATACGCTACAGTATCTACTAAAGCAAATGTAAGTACGATAAAATCAGCAATCATAAATTAACTTTTAATAACCCTGTTAATGTTTAATTGTTCGTGACTTCATTGGGTACCTATAATATTCTATTCTTTTCTTTGTTTACTTTTGTATATAATGTTCTCAATTTACAATACCTGATGTCATCAACAGTGAGTACTATTTCATGCATGCCTGCGTGTTCAGGGACAAACTCGCCCGCTCCTTTAGAGTCCAGTTTTAGTCTGGTTTCTTGTTCCAGAGGATTAACTATCGATATCTTTACTTCTGATATTGATAATTCTTGTGTTATGCTTTCTACTTTGATGTAAGTCTGAAACCAAAATGCATTAGGTATATTTAAAGGCATTTAAAATTTAGAAATAAACAAATATTGAACAGATTGCTTAATAATATTTTAATAAAAAAATAACTTTTTAGCATTTTGTTGACATTGAGAAAAATTAAAATTGTTTTAAATTTCTTTCAATTGTCTCACGTTAATAACAGGTCACAGAATAATTTCAGTCTATCAAAACTTGTCTGTTTTACAAAAAAAGTAACATAAAAATAAATGATTAAGTCCCATTAAGAAGATAAATGTAAGAAAAGAATACGAAACTGTTTCTCCAACTCTTCCTGAAGTCGAGTCAAGAGCTACTCGCAGCATGTCATGTACAGGCGGTCGCGGCGGCACGTTGCGGAACTGCGTGGCCCAAGTCATCACACCCAGATGCTCTCCGTCACTTTGACTCATGTCTTTGGCTGAGACAACAGGCTGGACACCTAAAATTGGAACAATATAGTTATTTAAAAATATATATGTCTCCCAGCCGTTATTAGAATTTGGTGTAGAGTTCAGTTTTCTGTAAGTATCCATACCTCCATACCTATATTATAAATTCGAAAGTAACTCTGTCTGTCTGTCTGTCTGTCTGTCTGTCTTTTACGCAATCAGGGCCAAACCGCTAATTTAATTGTGATAAAATACTCATAAAGAGATACTTGAGGGTCTCGGAATGAACATAGGATACTTTTTTTTCTCATATTTGTAAAATTTTGGATATATACCAATATATTAAAATACTTATTAATTTGACATGCAATTTATTCCGCCATTTTAATAATAATCGACGTTGCTAAGCAACGATTTGCAAAGTTTGTTGTTAGAAAACGTCACCCAAAATGAGCTTGCCTAACGCATCTCTCTATTGAAAACTGAAAATAATTTCATAAATATATTTAATAAATATTCGTATAGTTCAAGCGGGCGTAGCCGCGTACGGGCACACTAATATAAAATATATTTAAATCTGCAAGCACAATAAGAACGGAGTATCTTAACACTAGGTTCCCAGGTTCCTTTTGCCTGCATGTGTGGAATACAGCGTGTATTTATTGTTTAATATTCCGAAATGGAATTACGTCCGCCAGAACTAGAATTATTGTAGTCCTACCAAATGGGCAATCAGACATTTATTTTCCCTAGAGTACAGTTTGTATTTAGATCGAAGAGGCGTAATAATATACTGCAATATTAGTTTTGGCGTCCGCAATATATATTATATGCTAATTAGAATTTTCCGTGCTGTTAATCAATTACGTTATAATTATCTATATATATATATAGATACTAATCCTAATAATATTTTAAATGTGAAGGTTTCTGAGGATGGATGTGTGTTCCCGATGGTTTGAGTCCCACCATTCAACGAACAGTGTTTCGAATTTGGATATCAAACTCTTAACGTCTTACTTAAAATTCTGTTGCCTCTGCAACCTTGCAATATACGGGATTAAATATGGAATAAAAATAATTACCAAGCTTTTTGCCAGCATCTATAGCCATCTGGCAGTTTTCTTCCCATCTCCCTGGGTCTCGCCTTAGTCTGCTCGGTGGTGGAGCGGGACCTCCCATCGATCTCACTAGCTCATTTGCTACACGACCATCGTTCCAATCCGTCTGAATTACAATAAAAAAATGTTGTTTAATTAAGATAGTTAAGTTAAAGATAGTAGTTTATTTAAAGTCAAAGTTAAAAATCAGCTTCGCGCTGTATCCCGCTCACAGTTGGATAAGCAGAGGGAACCTAGTGTTAAGTCACTCCGTTCCCCACTTTCTGCCGAATTCTGGAGGCATTACGTGTTGCTTCAACTCAACGAGCGAAGCGAGAGCGAAGAAATGGAAATATAAACGTAAATAAACATTTCTAAAGTCAAAGTTATTTACATAAAATTATTAGCTTCACAATCTAAATATTTAAACGTAGGATTTCCAGCATAGCACAGCTGGATCAAAATCATAATTACGTGATTTCTACGTGCCTATGTCCATCGAAACGCTACATCAATTGAAAATATGTAATCACTAATTAATATGAAACCACAATAGTCCACTCTATACTAAAACTATACCAAATTTGTAACTGCGGTTAATCTGCGAACTAACATTCAACTAACTATTTAAGTGCTTTTAATTTATGTTGCTATGTTGCGAAAACAAGCAATCGTTGCGAAAAAAACAAACAAAACAATTAATTAACACGAAATTACGAAAAACTTTCTAAGTGCTCCATGTATATGATATTTATTAGAAACAGAAATATCTTCATCGTAGCGTAGGAGCACAAAGTGTGCCTATAAACGCGATTGGTTATGGGTTCGATGCCGATATTTTCATTTCTATACACACAATGCTTCCAGAACTCGGTAGAAAGTGGGGAACGGAGTGTGTTAACACTAGATTCACTCTGCTCATCCTACCCAGACAGCGTGAAACGGAATAGAAATATCTTTGGTATGTGCAATACATACTCGTATTATAGTTTGTTTGTTTTTCCGAGATCTTGCATGGTATCCCGTTAGTTATGTGTTATATAACAGCCTTTGTTGTGTTAATGTCGATATCCGATATTAGTTTGCAATACAACTTTCCTGTTTACTGTCCATTTGAAATAATACACCAATATGTGGTTATTGGTTAGCCAAAATTTACATATAAACAGTTTTTAAAAATAAAAAATAATCAGCTTCACACTGTATCCCGCACACAGCAGGGTACGCAAAGGGAACCTATTGTTAAGACACTCCGTTCCCCACTTTTCGCTGAATTTTCCGAGGCACCAGCTTTGGTAACGCTACGCCAAGACGGACGGCCTCTCATTTTTTGTAATGCAATTTTTTTTGGTAAAAATTAAATGCATGTAAAAATATATATTTTAGATTTTCATTCCGATAATACCAGTTTATTTATATTAAAAATATAATATATAGATTTCTTACCGTAAAATTACTGATTGGTCTTTCCAAACGAGAATTGACCCAATCCAATGTTGATTTAACACCTGTTGAATCTGGTTTCATAAAGTACGACAGGTACGTCATACCGGACAGCTCATCGAGCCACGGTGAAGCCAAGTACTCTGGTTCCAATACCATGGGCACATCAAGTTCTCTATGGGCAAGCTTCATGGCCCTTCTGCAGTTCTCTATAGCTTCGTGACGATCTGAAATATTTTTTTAAAGTATTTTATTGTAATTTCATAGTAATGGCCTAAAGTATTAGGCCAGTCGGGAAGCAGGCACACAAAGTAATTAGATCCCTATTCATATCTTCTCCCTGGTGTCGAGGCAAAACGTATTGATTTCCGCCATTCAACACGTAATGCCTTCAGAATCCAGCGGAAAGTGAAAAAAGAGTGTCTTATCACTAGGTTTCCTTTGCCTATCCTGCTAGGATACAGCGTGAAGGTGGTTATTTTAATTTTAAATAAACACCTGAAGAACTGTGAGCTACAGTTATAGGTTCTAATCTCAGCCTATAAGTAATATTTATATAGAAAATATGTTTTGGTTAGTAGAGTACTATGCAATTTTTATCGCTTAAGTTTTAATTTTTATTATAATAGTATGTAAATATGAGAAATTTTATTTACATTGTATTGTGTACTCAAGAGCAAGCCAAATATTCGTAAAATCTGTACAATTTGTATTCAACTGAGTTTATTTATTTATTTATGAATTTACTTTATTTAAATTATGTATGTTTTTCTTTCATTTATGATACATGAGAACATTTTTTTTACTTTTACGCTGTATCTTGCACACAGTAGGCAGAGGAAACATAGTGTTTACACACTCCGGTCTTCATTTTCCACCGAATTCTGGAGGCATTACCTTGACAACAGAGCGAAAGAATTACTGTATTAAACATTTCATTTCCTCGAGTGGGAATCGAACCCACAACCTGTCGCATTCACATTGAAAATAATGTTAGTAAAATGAATATCTTATAGGACTTTGTCTAATAATTCTTAATCTAATGTTGTCTAGTTTTTTTATACAAGATATTTTGAAACATAAATTAAAACTAACTAAGTTCTTTCCAATTCGGGAAAATGCCAGGTTTGCAGTAGTCGAGGAGAGCCGACAAAAGCACCCCGCTGTTCCAATCTGTAGTGAGATTACCGACGCGGCACTCTGGTAAAGCTGATTGTAACCATGATAACATAAGTTTTCTGTAACAAAAAAATATGTTTTTGGTTTTTTTTTCGAATTTTTATACTTATATTTTAATTTTTATTATTTTTTAATAAAACACTATAATAATTGGTGAAATTACATAACATAGTATATATATGTTAGCGAAAAAAACAATGTGAATATGAATTTATATCAGCTTCACTCTGTATCCCGCATGCCAGAGCGAAGAAATGGAAATATACATTTAAATAAATATTTTTATTTCCTCAAGGAAAGGAGGATCGAACCCACGACCAGTTTTACATTGTCACTTAGTGCCCCTGCGCCACGACTGGCCTCTATGCATATGAAATCATCATTTTTTTTTCTGTCTACAACATGCATAATTTTTGAATTATTTGACCTGTATAAAACTTTTTGTTATGTAACTGTTATGGCTGGAAGATTTAACTGTAATTAAACTTTAACTAGATTTAAATATAATTAAACTATATATATAAAAAACCCGCCCGCCAGGAAAGGGCGACTTATTATTTAACAAGTAAAGACTTGTTAATGTACTTAAATATCCACATACATGGACATATAAGACATAGTTTCACAAGAGCTAAAACATGTGAATCTTATATAAAGCGTAGGATATAACGCAACCAGTGGTTGTGTGCGCAGGCGCAGGCGCGCCGTGCTAATTGCCCGGTCTCGAGTTGCTTCGGTGGGCCGTGTTGAATAAGAACCCACGTAATACAGTTATCTATTATAACCGCCGATTTACAATGTGAATTTGATAATTATAGCAGATAGTCATTTTAAAACGGTATACATAAAATGTAAGAAGTTTTTATGTTTGTTTTGATTGCCAATGTCTGTAATAAAATACCTTAATGGCGCAGTGAGTCATAGTTTGGCTGTATACATTACGGTTGCGGGTTTAATTCAAATCTAGTTTGGTTTAGGGAGAATGATTGATAATTATTTAATTTATTTTCATTTCTCCAAACTGGTAGACGGAGAGTATTTTGGAAATTGGTAGCGAACAGAGTGTTTTACCAGTAGGTTTTCTTTGCCTACCGTAACAAAGCGTGACGCTAAACGTTTTTAAAATATAATGTCACATAACTATACTTCATAATTAATTTATACTAGAAATTTTAATGTTTGTCTTACCTAGGTGGAAATTTGCTTCTTCCAATTTGGTATCGCATAATAAGTGACCAAATTAAACCGAGGATTAACTTCAAATTTCCATTAACTATGTCCACATTACCTGCAAAGAAGCATACCTTTTTATGTAAATTACACAACTTTGATTTTTCAAATATAATGTACACGAGTAATAGCACTTTAGGAAATTAATCATCAATATTTTTTTAAAGGCTATATAAATAAACTATGTATTTACCTATATTAACTAACTTGACCCCATCATCTTCAATAGCCTGCAAAGCAGTTGTAACATTTTCTAATTTGTGGTGTTGATTTGTTGGGTTAGGACTCCAGCCTTTCAACCTGCGACCTTGCAAAGCTTCTACCAGGGAACATAATACAGTACCATCTCTAAGATCTTCAACCAAGTCTTGAACCTGTTTTAACAAAATTGGTTAAAAAGTCTATAAAAAATATACTTATATGGAAAATCTAATCTATTTAAATCTCTAAACTCGCCAGTATGCCAAGGTCATCATTAATTGTATCTACAAATTTTTGTAAAGTTAAATGAACTGAAATGACAATAACCGCATTCGTCACGTCATTGAAAATTGATATACTTCGTTAAATTCTTATTTGTTTAATATTTCATTTTCTTTCTTATTTGTTTAATATTGCTTTTTATGAACGTATTTAAAAAACCTATTTGATGATTTTTTGAAACTGACCTTAATATTAACCGGCTTCAAGGTCTCGTTCACCCAATTTCTAAAAGTGTTTGCTTGTATTTCAACCCATAAGTCCTCGTGGCCCTTGATGGCCATTGCCTTAGCTGCTGTGCCTTCTGGACTTCTGGCCGCTAAACCCGCTTGTGTTATTCTTCCAGCTGAACCTTCAGGCGTATGAGCCTTCAGACCCTGGTGCGTCACTCTGACTCCTTCCATTTTAGAATATTTCAGTTTCTTATAATAGATATCATAATTACTTTTTCTATAACCTCATTCATAGCTGCGACAAATATCTGTAATGGAAAAAAAACTAGCATAAGTAAGTGTTTTCTCTCTCTATCTTATATTTACTCAAAATGAAGTCAACGAGAATATTTATTTTATTGACTATATTTTTGTTTATTTTTGAACGGCTATAGATAAATTCGTATAGTGTGTTTGTTTATTTTATTTAATATTTATTTATATACGACCTCCGCGGTAATGTGCAAATCGTGCCGCCCGTCAATGTCACCGATGTGAGCTAAGAGTTTTCAGCACTTTCGTCGTGATTGATGATACTTCAACACTTTTCTTTCTTTAAATCAACTATGAGATTGAAATATCTATAAACATTATATTGACTTTCTTAATGTAAGTACCGTACCGTAGCTTAGACAGAGGGAACCTAACGTTAAGACACTCCGTTCCCCATTTTCTAAGGGGGTTGTGCCTCTACGCCAGAGTGAAGAAATGAAAATGAATTCATTTCACTCAAAGAAAAGAAATATTAGGAAACACATTTCCTCGACTGGGAATCGAATCCACGACCTATACAGTCACACGCTTATGCCTCTGACCAATACTGGCCTCGAACTCTAATGTACGTTTATATGTAAAACACTTTTAATTTTTAATAAAATAAATTTCTGCGCGTACCTATAACTTCCTGCTTGCCACATGATTACACATATACTGTCATATGTATATTAAATATCATATGAAAACTAATTATAAAGAATTGATATTAGGTCAAATAATTCTTAAAATTACATTAACCTGAATATTCTTAATGGAATTTATAATTAAAAATTAATGACTTACGTACATATATAGATTTTAGGACGTTTATACGATTAGGAACAATAAGATTTTATTAAGTTCTTAAATAAAATATATAAAAAACACAAACCATGATGAAATATTAAAAAAAAAGATGGGAAAAGCAAATAAAGTGAATATACCTAAAAAGACTAATATTAAATACAGCCAAAAAATACTCTAGGCATTGCTTTGCCTCCTTACCAGTGTAAAAATATGAAAATATTACGATAGTAATAATTCATTCCCCAGAGTGAGAATCAAACCCGCAACCGACGCAACAGTCACTTGTACTAGCTACTGCTACTACTTGGGTACAAGCGCTACGACAGCCTTATTTACCCATTTATATATTTACACCGTAAATAGAAAAGTCAATAACAAAAGCAGCAAGCAGTTAAAAGCAGTACAATAAATTTTGTTGTAGACTGTTAAATAAGGCCAAAAGACATAAAATCTTACATAAAACACCCATAGACTTCAAACAGGTGGGTCCGCACTTGAATTGCCTCTTTTAGGACTTCTTGTAGAAATCAATATTGGTTCTAAATTCCCCTCTCTCTTCTAATTGCGAAGTAGTTCAAATAAACACTTCAAATAAATTCATTTTAGAATTCAGCGGAAAATGGGGAACGGAGTGTATTCTCTCTGCCAACCCTGCAGCGTGGGGGATTCGAGCGTGAAGCTAAAAATAATCATATATTGGCGTTAGGATACTTTGAAGAGAATTTACTCGCTTGCAGGTTCCTCGAAGAGCACCTAATTAATTCTGAGAGTTCAGTAAAAATATTTTCATATTTCAATACAATTTCCAATGTGAAGGTTTGTGTTTGAGAATCATAATGGTTTTCAAACACATTATAATTGAGTCTTGTGTTTTCTTCAATATGTCAGAGAATCTTACAAAGATTTTAAATTTAATTTAATAATATGTAAATTAAAAATATAATAATAAAATTAGATCTAAACGTTTTATATATTTCATAAGATAGTTGAAGTGTCCATCGTGTAGATGGATACAATGACTGTGGGTTCAAATTCCAAATATATATATTTACATTTAACATAACAATAACAAGATATTGGAATCCGCCATTTAATATGCAGTCTATGAAATAGGCGGTGGAGAACGAATCGTCTTAAAAATTGATTTCCGTGCTTACTGTGCCAAATGTAGAACATCTTAAGGAATAAAATATTGTAATAATAAAAATATCGGTACATATAAGAGGAAATATTAATTAAATATTAAAATGAAACCCTGTAGGTACTTTGAAAAGTATGCGATATTATCTTTTTAATTCGCAATTATTGCTTGAATAAATTATTATTAATATATCAATAATTCCTTCTTTCTTTCGGTTCTTTTATACGGCAGCGAATGTTGGCCGGCACTATCTCGGCACACTCAGGAGCTTCACGTCACGGAAATGAAGATGCTGAGGTGGATGTGCGGCGTAACGCGGTCTGACCGCATACGCAACACATTCATTCGAGGTAGTCTTGGGGTCCGTGACGTAGCGGATAAGCTCCAAGAGCGTCGTCTGAGATGGTTTGGCCACGTTACGCGCCGGCCTAAGAACTATGTCGGATGCAAGTGCCTTGTTATATCAGTTCCTGGAGTGAGACCTCCTGGACGCCCAAGGAAGCGCTGGCTGGATGTCGTGATGCAGGACATGAGAGCCAATGGTCTAACCACCGAGGACGCAAAAGACCGTGCAAAGTGGAGTAGGTTGAGTAGGAGGGCAGACCCTGGCAATAGCCGGGATTAATGCCAGGAGGAAGAAGAAGAATTCCCCCGAAATGGAATTGAACTAACAACCGTAGCGGTTCGCTCATTCCTCTGCGCCATGACGGCCTTGTATAATAATTATAATATTCAGTATATATTGAATTTAGTGTAATATTTATTAATTATTTTTAATACAATGATACCAATATTAAATGTAATTTGCTTCGAGCGTTGCCACAAGTTCGTTTTAAATATTATATGTATTTATGTCCGCGTGGGCAAACTGTATAAATGGGTCCATCGATAAATATTAATATGAATATTCTACTAGGAAGCCTTGTGGGTGGAGTGTTTGTTGAGACGTTAGCACAGCGTCATCTCTATTTTAGTTGGTCAAGAACATTAATCATTGATATCATACTTGAAAATCCATAATAATTATTACATATTGCTAATTAATATGTTAATAGAATTTTTTTTGGCTGTATATGCGGTTTTGGGTTCGATTTCTATTGATGGGAATGGATGATTTTAATTTCTTCGCTCTAGTAAAAAGACTAAAGCACAGAGTTGTGTATCGCCACTAAGCATGCAATGCCTCAAGAAATCGGCTTAGTGGGGAACGGAAATGTCTTAATGGAGAACGAATTGTCTTAACACTAGGTTCCCAGGTTCCCTCTGCCTACTCTGTTATGTGCATGATACATTGTGACGCAAGAAAATGACCTACGTCATCTATGACGTAACATCTTGGCCAACAATAAAGTTTATTGTTATATATGTTTTTTTTAAGTTTTGTTTGATCAATAAATAAAATATCTATCGAAAAAGATGGCTTGCACTTTTTTTAGCTATTTCAATATTAATATGATTATAATTCAGTTACTCAATATCCAACAAAGGAAGCTAATGTTAGGATATCTATATATATAAAAGGACTTGTCCTCACTGACTGAGGTAAGACGCACGCACAGCCGTAACCGCTGATGGTAGAAACGTTAAATTTGGACAAAAGTTTACTTTCGTAATCTGGACATCCACTAAGAAGGGATTTTGAAAAATTTTAACCCTAAAGGGGTGAAATAGGGGTTCAAAGTTTGTATAGAAAAAAATTGAAATCGACACCGATTTTTATAAAATTTGAAATTAAAATTTTTAAAAGTATTTAATTGAATACGTGTTTCATCGTTTTCTAGATTTCTCCCCCTAAGGGTGCAAATAAGGGGTTGAAAGTTTGTATAGGTTATTTTTAAATCGTCACCGATGTTTATAAAATTTGATATTTAGACTTTTAAAAATATTTAATTGAACATATGTTTCATGGGTTATTAGAATTCACCCTTAAATACGCAAGCCAAGCTGCGCGCGTCCGCTAGTTGATTATATTTGCAGAAACTTATTTTTTCTACGTGTCCTAAATAAGCAAAGGTGGTGTTATATATAAATGTATACTAGTATTATTAATATCAATAGAACTTTGTACTACTTTATGGTACACTTTGCTCATTCCCTTATATGGTCATGTCATTAATATGGAGGAATTTATGTTAAAATACTAATTACTCATCTCAAATGAATAAACGGTCTTTGTGCACCAACAACAGAGATGACTCAACTAACAAGACATGCATTCAAATTAATTTAATGACCTTATATGGAAACAAATCGTACATATGTAATATATTTATTTATTTATTTTTATTATCTTTGTGATGTAGAATATAGAAAATGAATAAAGTGACGTTTTATTTCTTGTTTTTGTACTGATAGTAGAAGATATACATAAACGACTAGCATATCTTTATAAGCGATTTTGTATATAATTATATATTTTTAGAAGTATTTATTTATATTCTGAATTATGTCTAAATGTTATATTAGATTAGTAGATTATAGTTTACTTTTTAATTTGTTATATATTTTTTGTTAATAAGTACCTTTACATTGTTACGTTACAAACGATAGGCTTACTCAATAGTTCCTCTGAATATAATAAAATCATTTAAAATTGCTTACTTCTGCAGACATGGTAAAACAAAAAATAACAAAAATTAATTATACGACATTAAAATTTTAAATGACTGACATTGTTTCATATGGGAGATAAATTAACATAAATTATAATTAAACAAAAACCAAAACATACAAAGACCACGTGGCGTAGTGAGATAGCGTCTGAGTTGCAACGAGATGGTTGTGGGAATGATCCCCATGAAGGAAGAAGATGAAGGGACATATTTGGTAAAAAATAAAACGGCGTTAAGTCATATCTTTAGTTCGGACGGAAAGCAAGGAATGGAGTGTCTCGACATTAGTTTTTCTTTGCTAACTCTATGTGAAACTGTTTTTTTTATGATTAAGCCCAACAATTAATCTTTATTTTATTTATTTATTTTATTTTAACACTTTATTACACCATAATAAAATGAAATTAATTAACTAAAACACAAAACGGAGAACAAACTAATATAAAGACACTCCGTTCCCCACTTTCTGCCGAATTCTGGAGACATTGCGTCTTGAGCGGCAAAACTCAACGTCTCACGATACACCAAATATGCTCTTCATCTTCTTCCTTCATGGGGATCATTCCCACAACCGTCGCGTTACAACTTACACGCTATCCCACTACGCCACGTGGTCTTCATTGTAGACTTAGAAATAGGCATACTCCTTACGAGCTACTCGTATCTCAATGCTATACGCACGATTTTACTTCAAGGTTTATTTCACTGCAATAATCACTAAATCTGTAAAGGTGGGGTACCTTTAGATTTAGTACCTACCTACCAATATGGGATATATTGCTATTTTCGAAATTATTCTGTCTCTAGTTCGTACTCGCCTCACGTACAAACTTACTGCGTGGATTTAAATTAGGTTGCCTATTGTATTGCTTGGATTCGATTCAAGCTCTAGGTAAGCTTAAATCGAGATTTATTACATCATAATTTATTATTTATTGGAGATTCGGACTGATAAATTATTAAAATAATATCTATATTTAATCTGTTTATAAAATTTAAGATTCAATAAGGTTTTACATCTGCTGAACTTAAAAAAAGAAAAAGATAGGTGATTTAGGTGGCACGATATGAGTCCAGGACATCGTTGGCTAAAATTCAAAAGTGCAGCGGCAGTGATAGCCTCATCTAATCTCTCTCTCAATCTCCAAGACCAAGTCCAATTATTTATTTTTCTGCCTTCACAAGATTATCATCTTTTAGGATAGAAGTGTCAACAATCACTGCTCGGCGCGTCACTCGGTCTACTAGTACTATATCCGGTCTATTGACAACAATATACCTGTGTGTAATAGTAGAACAATCCAAGTAGAGCCGCATACAGCTATTAGTATGTTGTCGTTTTAGATAATAGATGTTGAAATTAATGTTTTGAACTTTAAAATTAAAACAGCAAGTTCTTTTCTTCTCACGCTTCACACGCTAATAACAATTTCTCTAATTAATTAAAACATGATGATAATATACGGAAACGAGCAACGGCGTACGAAATAGATGTACACAAAAAAATGTAATTCAGACTTGTATTAATCATAACCAGTTATATAATACCTACATAAAATATGTCTCTACAATCGTATACATATATAAATATACTAATAAAAAAATATTTGAGGCCGTCATGGCGCAACGGCACTAGGGTGTGACTGTAACGCGACGATTGTGGGTTCGATCCCCGCTCGAAGAAGTGAAATATTTATTTACGTTTATATTTCCATTTCTTCGCTCTGTTATTGAGGCAAAGCACGGCGTTGAGTTCTGCCACTTAACACGCAATGCCTCCAGAATTCGGCTGAAAGTGGGGAACGGAGTGTTACACTAGGTTCCCTCTGCCTGCCATACTGTGAAGCTGGTTTTTTTTTAAATATTTGTAATAAATTGTCTATCTATATACGTTTCACACTTACAACAAACTATTTTTTTAGCTTTCGTAGGCAGAGGCAACGCCATATTTTTTCTTTGTACCAGAGCGAAGACATGAAAATACATTTAAAAAAATAATTTCCTAGAGTAGGAATCGAACTTACAACCTTTACGTTAGCCACACGCATATTGCAAGCGCTAGAAAGGCCTCTATATATACATTTTTTTTATAAAAATATATTTTTCTCAACAAAAAACAATGTCGTTTACAAATATAGAGTAAGTACTATTTGTATTTCGGTTGTTCTCGGTGCCCTGTTTACACTATATCCGTGTGTTAGAGGTGCGCTAGTTAATTATGTATGTAATTAGGTGGGTGCCCATACGACGTAAGCAAATACAACGCGCCTTAGTAAAGAATTTATATAGTGGTAAAGCAATTTCCTCGCCTACGATATTGCATTTTTTCACGCTTTCCCCTTGTTCTTCTGACGCTATTATTATTCTCGTACATATATTAGTTTTTTTTTTTCACTGCGAATTAAGCTTAAAAATGGAGAAGATTCTTTGTTAGTCATATAAAATAGGATGAAATTGTAGCACTAATTAATTGTATAACAAGTTTAATCTTGAGATTAGAGTAATTTTTAATAAGAAAAATTGCTGGAATGATAAAATCTCACGTGCATATTTAGAATAGAAAATATTAATAGATATTGTAAAAAACAGTATTTAGTGTTATAATTAAGTATACAAAGCAGCAAATTACTGGAAATTATTTAGTTAAATTATCATTTACAGGCCGTTATGGCGCAGCAGCACAAGCGTGCAATTACATGAAAACGGGACTGTAGTGATTTCGAGTCCCACTCGGGGGTACCGAAATATTTACTTGCTCTCGTAACGAGGCAAAGAACGGTGCTAAATTGCGCTACTCAACAATTCCTCAACAAATCGGCGCTTTTAAGTTAGGCGCAATAGGTTCCCGTGTTTCTTCTCCCTACCTTATTATGTGGAAAAAATCTTTTAATATTTGAGTATCAATATACATTTAATATTTGAGTATAATAAACCCGTGCTTCTTGGAAACTGTATTGCTTAGTTGATCAGACCGCTTGGACAGTTTCCAAGAGGCAAGGGTTCAAATCCCACTACGTTAAATTTTTTTATATGTTTTCAGAAAGTTTTTTCAGTTTGGAATAACACTTTAAAATTGTAAAAAATAAGTATACTGCGTATTATCATTTTAGTACATATCTTATTACAATAAAAATTTTTTTTTAGCACACAATAACATACAAATCGACTATTATAAACATATTAAATAACGGTAATATTATTTCATGTAATTTAAAACTACTAGGTGGTTTTTTATGGGCAAATTTAGGGTTAATAATGCACCGTTCTTTAAACTAACCTGTAAAGGGGGATTATAGTAAATATATATAGCATTTATTTTAACTAAAAAAATATTAGATATAATATAATTTTTGGTCAGTTGTCTTAAAATTTTCATACCAGTACGTCAGTTCTATTGTTGTAATACTAAACAATTGCCTTAATTTTTGCTGTATTATTAAAGATTTTTAATGCAGAAAGAAGCTTTGATAGAAATAAAATTTGTAAAAACTAGATTACTTTTAGAATAGTTTAATTAGCAATAAGCTTGCAATCCCATTAGGCCTGCCCCTAATTACTACCAACCAGGATTTGAACTTGCAGGTCCTGGTTGGTTGTAGATTTGGTTACATTTTTACAAATGTAATTCGCTATATAGTTATATCTCCTTATACTCAGTAACGGGATCAAATTAAAAGAAAGCAAATTAATCTCATGCTGTCTCCCGCTTAGGCAGAGGGAACCTACTGTTGAGTGTACTCCATTCCTAACTTTTTGCTGAATTTTTCGAGGCATAGTAAACATATTCGGAAAATGGCATTGATAAAATATTAATAAATAATAATTCATTTCCCCGAGTGGAGATTGAACCCACAATCGTCGCGTTACAGTCACACCCTAATGCTCCTGCGCCACGACTGCCTCAAAATTACACACGTTATAAAGCAGTTATAAGCGTAATAAGTACTTAGTATTAAATGAAATAAAATTTTGTAATTAGCTATTCCTTTTATGGCCGTGCGAATTTGAGGTATGATTAAAAGAAATTAATTTATATTCTTAAAATTATCCATGAGTCATATTTCGTAATGTTATTTTTTTCTCAGCAAAGTCGCTACCTCGTCATTGAGTACCGTTTTTGTAGGTACAAGTTCCCGAAAACCGGTTGAACGCTAAAATCGGAGGGATTTAACAAAATCAGCTTCACGCTGTATCCCGCACATAACAGGACTTGCAGAGGGAACCTAGTGTTAGCTGTTAACACTCCGTTCCCCACTTTCCGCCGATTTTTTAGACGGAATCGTGTGTTGAATGGCGGTACTCAACGCTGGGCCAAGCCTTGGTGCCCGTGTGAAGAAATGAAAATATTAATAAATAATAATTGTTTCCCCCGAGTGGAGATCGAACCCATAACCCTCGATCGAAGTCACACCCTTGTGCCCCTTCGCTATGAAAGTCTCAAACTGGACTCTGGACTGGTTTAATAAATACTTATTCCTGACACGAACTTAAGCTTAATTTTATCGGAATTTTTTGCTAAAGGGTCGCTTGCAATAACAAGCTTTTAAAGAAACCTGTTGTTGTTGAGAAAGATTTTAGTGAAATAAAATGAGAATTGGGACGTTTGATATTTTTATCATATTTTTTAATGGAATGAATTTATTAGACTCAAATTGTTATAATCATTTGAGATGTATCATTCTCATAATAATTCTTGATCCTTGGTTATTAACAACATGGTTAAGTTGAAAAAAATATATTTATCTTCGTTTTTTTATACTTTTCTTAACATTCATAAATGAAAAGATAAATTTGAAAAGATACTGGTAAAAAACTGATAAAATCAGTTATTAATTTTTAAAAATTCACTGCCAAGAAAATTCTGTAATAATAAAAATTGCAAATACAGCCAATCATGCGTAATACTGTAATTTTAGTCCTACCAGGAAGGAAGTAATCTGGTTCCTCATCGCACGCGACACCTCCTCATTTACGTTAATAAATTGTTAAAGTCATTTCTATTATTAATATATGCACATCTTATTAATAATGGAAATGATTTCAACAATTTATTTGTCACTTAAGGTGTATTTCTAATTTCGCATAAACATTTTAAAGGGTCCTTTTGGCCTTGTAAAATTTTTACTTTTAAATTAGCTTGACCCAAAAGGAACTCTATTACTAAGACTCCGCTGTCTGTCTGTCCGTTTGTAAACAGGCTGTATCTCATGACTCGTGATAGTAAGATAGTTGAAATTTTCTCAGATGATATATTTCTTTCTTATTGTTTCTGTTAGTAATATAATTTATTTAAAAAAATATTATAACACTATAAAACAAATATTTTAGGGGGTTTCTGTATACCAAATGTGGTATTTATGTGACATTTTTATAGATTATACCGCTAAAATTGGTTAGTTAATCAAAAAGTTCTATCCCAACACTAACAATTTACCTTACAAAGGCGAATTCAATTTAAAACGGCTAACAGATAATATAAATACACGATTAGACTTAATAAGAAAATGAATTATGGAGAACTGCCGCTTAATTTATTGTATAATTTTATTTTTAACGAGGGTCCACAGCGACGTGCTTCGTGCTCCGCTGCCTCCAATAATGTGCGAAACCGTCGATGTAGAAAGATCTCTATATTCATAGGCTGCCTACTTTCATATACATACTTATAATAAATACTTCGATCTATTTTTGTACTACACAAAAAATTGACATATTTTTTTTATATGGCACAGTGAAATTGTGAAACTTTGGTCATTTGTTTTAAAGTACGAGAATTTTATAGTTATATACTGTTTATTATATTTAATTTAAATTATAAACTTTTTTTCCGTTTCATTAGGTTTGATAAGTGTTGCATTGTTAGTCTTAGATCATAGAATCTTAATTATAGAGGACTTAACAAAAATGTAATAACTAGCAGACTAGCAAAATAACTAGAAGACTAGCAAAATAAAAATATTATATAGGTTTTACTAAGGTAATTAAAACGTCTTTTAGTAATTTCTAAAGCTTGTACCTATTAATTTGCATATTTATTTTAATATGAAATGAGTCAGCTATTTTTAGCTCTGAAATTTAAGTTAATGAAATCGATTGTTATTATAGCCATGTGTAAAGGATACTTTTAATTAAAATAAGTAAGAGATATACAAATTATTTTTCTTAATCATTTAGGTGCTACTCACCCGCGCAAGAGCTAGTGTTAGTACAAGTGTAAACTATTAAAGTATTTTTATTGTTATTTTATTTTGTGTTCTCTATTTATTACTATTTTTATTATTATTTAGTGTAAATATATAGTATACTTATATAAATTATAAAAACTATATATTTTAATTATAGATAGATAGATATTTTAATTCGAAAAATAGAAGCTCTACAATTTATTTTTTTCTTCACATTGGCAGGGTAGGCAGAGAAAACTTACGAATCTAGAAACCTAGTGTCAAGACACTCCGTTCCCATTAAGACCCTTCCGTTGCCCACTTTCTACCAAGATTCTCGAGCCATTGCGCGTTGAGTGACAAAATTCAAAATCGAGCCTTGCCTCGTTACCAGAGCAAGGAAATAACAAAATATTAAATATTTCATTGCCCCGAGTGGGATTTGAAGCCACAACCGCTAGTAACCC
>HE669540.1:0-30058 GCA_000313835.2 Heliconius melpomene melpomene
AGGCGGCTGTACCGGTGCCGCGGCGAGGGCGACGACCGGTGTAGGTGCGGGTTTAAACCACGCATTCTCTTTAGGGAGAGGGGCGGGCTCGTATTGAGTAGGAGCCGGCTCCTTTTTATTGGAGGTGCGCTTTTTGCCTCCGCGCCTAGTGCGTCTGCGCGGCGCGCGGGAACATCCGCGATAGTTCGCGGGATGGCCCTGCGTCTCGCATAGCACGCAGCTTGGGGGCACAGCGGGATCGGGGACTTTGCGGGGACAATCCGCAGTCGCGTGATCGTCTAGGCACTTAACGCACCTAGGCCGCGCGAAACAATTGCGGGCAGAGTGCCCGTATAATTGGCAGCGATGACACTGCCCAATGAGACCCCTCGTATGTGGGGGTTCGACTCTGATGCCGGTGAGAGAACACACCGACCTCAGATTGAATATTTCCTTACCCTCCTTAGTGAGGTCAAGGATGACTAGCACGATATCGAATTTCGCTTTGGTACGCGAATTATAGAGACGGTGCGCCTGGCGCACGGGGTAGCCTTTGCTACGAAGGTCATCTAACACGAGATCGACTTCGATCTCTTTGGGAATGCCCTTAAGAACGACGCGCAATTGGCGCTCGTCCTCCAGGGCGTAAGAGTGGTACCCTATCTGGTACTCACGAAGGAAAGAGGTAAATTGTCGGTGTTCCGACGAAGACCTAACTTGGATTTTGATTCCAACCTGCGTTAAGCGCGCGGTGGAATATTGGACATTGTGGCTATTGAGCCACTGCGACACCTTGCCCCATTTGTGCTTATCTTGCACATAAATGGGCGGCGGGGGCTTAACGCGGGGCGGCGCGGGGGGGTACGATCCTCTTCCCGCTCAACCGCAGAGGCGGGGGCAGGGGAGGGGAAAACCGTTAAGTCGTTCGCGCGGGAACGCCGGCCGTCGGGTTTGTTCGCCTTTTTGGGCGGGGGGGGCCTTAGGGGCCCTGGCCTTACGCTTGGCCGAGCGCGATCCGACGGTCTCGAAACCGTCATCATCCGAATCGGAGGACAGGCAAGTGCCCTCCTCCATCTCTACCTCAGTCTGGATCGGCGTAGGGGCACGAGAATGCTCCCTCGGCGGGGCGACTCCGAGGTCGCAAGGCCCACCGGAGAACAACGGCTCATCTTCGGCACTCGGGCCGGCAGCTGAAGGCTGCATTTCGGCGTCCGGGCCGACCTCTGGCGCGCTAGGCGAGCTAGGCGCATCGTGTCGCGTTTGCGCGAACTTCATCACGGCGTTGAATGCCTCCCCGTGGAAGGTCTCTAAGTACCTCAGCAGCTCGGAGCTACTGAGGCCGGCCATGCTTTGTCTCTCCCCTCACCTTGCGGCGAGGGACGGGGTGTGTGCTTTAAAACTAACACTATATATAACAAGCAAAATCTACCGTCGGTGAACAGTAGGTGAGTACCTATCTAATAACAACTGTGTATTCACTTACTGAACAAACAATCCGGACGCTGGAAACGAGCGATGCGGGACTCGGCAACCACAGGGCAACGCAGCGCAGCAGGACGCCACGCAGCTCAGCAGTCGCAGGAATCCGCAGCACAACACTAATATAAATACAGTATCACTTCGACAAGGGATCGAAATAAATATAATAGCCCAATTGTGCGACCTCACCGAAGCAAGGCCGAATCGGATCTCAACTGAGAAGAAACGGCGTAAAGTATAAATAGCGTAATATAAAAGTAACTGCGCAAGCGCATCGGCGCGGCCGTGACGTGCCGGCGCGCCCACCGCCTTCTGCCGGGGCGATAGCTGCAGGCGGCGTGCGATTTTAATACCAAATTATGATTTATCTTCATTGCACAAACTGCTCGTATGTACGAAATATCTAGGCAGAATATTAGGATTTTGAAAAAACTTCCAATAGTCAATCTAAATATATCTAATAATAACTTAATTTATTATTTGAATAATTTATTAAATTAATATTTATGTATGTACAAAGTACATAGGTACTACTAAATATATATACTCTTGACTATAACTTATAAGTAAAGCTATTAAATTATAATGACTTATATAATATTACAGTGTTTATACTATTCATATAATTATGTTCTGACAATAGTAAAATTTGCTCCGTTCTGTGGAAAACAACCTACAATAATAATATATAAGATAAGTGCGCGGCTAATGTAAATATTTACTAAGACATCACGCAACGCGAGATACCTACTGTGATTTATAGCAATCTTAGTCTCTACTTTTCAAATTGATAATGTAAAGTAATATCTACGTAGTAAATAGATTGTGTTGCAAAAAATATAAAAAAACGTATTTTATAGAACATTTCGAAAAAAAATATATATATAAGAAAAAATCATGTAGAAGAATAATTTCTTATAATTGTTGATTATAAGAGTATAGTTACCTGCTTGCGGGTTGGATCCTCGGGGGAATGATATATTTAATGTTCTAATTTTCTTCGCTGTGGTAACGAGTAAAAGCGCGGCGTTGAGATCCACCACTCAATACGCAAGCTCTCTAGAAATTCGGTGGAAAGTGGTGAGCGGAAATGTTTCCATTTTCTTGCTCTGTGTGCTCAGAAAGCTTATATGTGTATGCGATAATAAAATAGTAAACATTAACATATGAATTTTCACTTTACCCAACTCTCCGCGGCGAATCTCAATGAGAGTAGTGTACTACGCAGCATTATATTACACCTACAATGTTAGTAGGCATGTACTGTGGACATTCCCTCGCTAACGACGGGTCGACTGACTGACAAGGCTATACAAGATTATGTAGATTTACTAAGGTACTTTTATTCAAGTCGCTTTTGGTCATCTTTATTGGAAAATCGAATATTTCTAATTTGGAAAACCTATCCTAAATTCTTATCAAATTCAAATCCCTATTGATTTTTAAATTTACGCTAAAAAGAACTGGCCAAGTTCGGGTTGAACACACTCACCGAGGCATCCGTACGGATTCCAGGATTGTAGGTCTTATATATTTACTAGCGGACGCGCGCAGCTTCGCTTACGTATTTAGGGGTGAATTCTACTAAACCATGAAACATGTGTTCAATGAAATATTTTTAAGAGTCTAAATTTCAAATTTTATAAAAATCGGTGGCGATTTAAGAATTTTTCCATACAAACTTTCAACCCCTTATTTGCACCCTTATGAAAAGAATTCTAGAAAACCATGAAACACGTGTTCAATTAAATACTTTTAAGAGTCTGAATTTCAAATTTTATAATATTCGGTGCCGATTTAATTTTTTTTCCATACTAACTTTCAACCCCTACTTCGCCCCTTTAGGGTTAAAATTTTTCAAAATCCCTTCTTAGTGGATGTCCAGATTACGAAAGTAAACATCTGTCCAAATTTCACGTTTCTCTGCACAGCGGTTACGGCTGTGCGTGCGTCTTACCTCAGTCAGTGAGGACAAGTCCTTTTATATATATAGATAATAATTGGATAAAATCGCAATATAATAATGAGATAAAACAGCGGAAGTGGCTCTGCCTATATAAACTTCATACATATAAACGTCGAGCAACAAATTTACAATTACGTAACTATCAGTAGTCATTTAGTCAATCACATGCTCAAAGTGTCTAACAATAGATGTCTGTCCGTCCGTGGTTTTGCACCTCAAGTGTAGAGTTACACTGGATCCATGTAAATCCGTGGTTATATAAAATATTATTTATTATTTTGTTTAATAGTAAACTAGTTCATTAATTATTATTATGGTCCAAGTTTTACAGCCAGAATGTGAAATATAAATTATAATTTCGTTAATCAATCCTAAGAGACTTTCTCCTCTCTCCTGCTACGAGGCATCGTCTGCTTAAAATTTTATTTAAATCATTATTTATATAAAATTAATAAAACTATCATGCCATTGTCAATGTTAAAGATATGAATGTACCTCGAAAACTAATATAATTAAATCCTGTAACGATCGATAGTACCTAGTAATCAATTAAGCATAGTGCTATAGATTACGCATTTGATAGCGCACGCACTTTGCCAATTTTTAAGGTAAGCGGAAATAAATGTACGTTCAGTGACGTCATCAGTAAAAAAAGATAAGTGTAGATGATTTATGCAAAATAGTTATTAGAATTATGATTATATGTACATAGGAGTTATATATAGGAAATAACTTTATCACTAGACTTCCTGAAAATATTAGAGGGTAAAACAAAAAAATTATATTTTTTTTATCACGAACACGAAGCAGAATAGGCAGGGTTTGAGTAATTACTTCTTACTGCGGAACTCGAAATATATTATCTGGGAAATATCAACTGTCTATCACGATTTATGAGATACAGCCTGGTGACAGACGGATAGACCGACAGACGGACGAGCTGCGAAGTTTTAGTAATATACCCGATTTAGCATTTGCTTACGGAACTCAAATAAAGCTAATATTACTTTTAGAATCATAAAAAATATATAAGTGGTAAGTCTCGTCGAGCCTGTTTAATTGAATACAATTAACAATAGAACCATGTAGAAATGAATAAAGAAGAAACAAGCACTACAACCAGAAACAAAATGGCATTTAAAGTACTGTTGTATTATTTGCGAGACTCTTAATAGAAATTTCCTTTGTCGAGCAATCTGCTCCCCCATGGAGTTACAAGGAGCGGTAGATATATTGTATATTGGTTATGGTGCTTACAAGGTCATAATTTTTTTTGCTTCTTAGCTGCATGAGATAAATTCGTTAGTTCAATTATTTTTGAGGCCAGTCGTGGCACAGGGACGCAATGCGACGGGTTGTGGGTTCGATTCACACTCGGGAACCGATTTTTTTCCATTTCCTCGCTCTTGTCACCAGATATCCTTTTAATTTCATTAACCATAGCTAAGGCACCTCAAATTCATCGGAGTATGGGGAACGGAAGGTCTTAATTCTAAGTTCCCTTTCCTTAAGCTACATTTATGGTTAATGCAATTTAAAGGGACTCGACTTTAAGGAAGCATTTTGAAATTATAATATCTGAATAATAATTTCATTAGTAAAAAGAGTTAGAAAATGTATATGAATATTACCTACCTGTTAAAATGAAATCCGTTTAAGTCACTTTTTATGATAAATTTAGTATGTCACATTAATAATATACCGTTGTTATTGAAGTTATAGGATATATAAGAAGTGTTGCCTTCACAAGGGCAAATATGGTAATACGCATAAATCAGAACGTTAAATGGTTTTAATGAATGTTCTCAGCATCTGCGTCTCAGAGCTCGGGGCGGTAGGTTATCAGCAGGTCGTGCCTCCTGATAACAGCGTTATCAGCGACCTTCGATAAGACACTCCTCGCCACAACTAGACCTCGATGTTAACAAATGGACCGGACAAGGGTCCACGGAGAGGACACCAACTCAGTACTAAATATTTTTCTACTGTATGTTGTTGTGTAACACAGCTGGTCGGCCTTAATTCTTGAAATAATTTAAAACCTTGGGATTACGTAAATTCGTAATTATAGGACGATATCAATAACTATCAATCACTATTGCTGGACAGTAATCGAAACATTCAACAGTCCTATTTCGATAATAGAGTTAATTTTTGAGCTGCCGGCTGTATCCCATATATAGCAGAGAAAGAAGAGAGGGAACTTCGTGTTAAGACATTTCACTCAATTTCGGAATCGCCCAATTTCCCAGGACATTACTTGTGTAGAAGTGAAACTCAAAAATACGCTTTTCCCGTTACCAGAAAGAAAAAAATAAAGTAAAGTATTCTCTCGTGGGGGTATCGAGCCCACGACCATCGTCTTTACAGTCGGAAGGTACAGTTTACAATGAAATACGTTTCACTATAAACTTGAAAATGAGTTCCTCATGTTAAGTAAATTGTGATGGTTTGTTGGACGGTACTTGGTACAACGCAAGTCTCTAAGAGAATGGGGTAATAAATATATATTTTTTATTCAATACAATAATCTTCTTTTATCTCTAAACTATATTTTAACTTTTCTTTATAATATTGAATCGCTTTTAAGTTAGTAATTTTTTTATTTATGATATTAATCATATATTTGATAAAAAAATATATTTTTTAATTTTCGGGAGGCTCAAATCTGGCAATGGACACTTTTATAATATTTCATATGGTTTTATGTCCATATAATGGGCTTCCACGTGTTAAGTAAATTGTGATTGTTTGTCGGGCGGTATTTGGTGATTGTCGAAAGAGTCGGCAGTAATGACATCATTCTTAAGTGTCTATCGATTAGGATCAAAAAATCGCGTTATTTTCAGTAGTTTTATTTTTTTTATTTATACTGAAGTACTACCTAAATAACTGTTATACGTCTTGGTACTAGGTTTAGAAAAAAATATATATTTTTAAATTTTGTCTATACAATAAATATATTATACACTTACATTTTAAAATGTCACAGAAAATAAATGTCTTTTCATAATACAAGTAAATCTCTGGCTCCTGGGAATGACCTACTTTACCTCGTAGTATATTCCCGCAGAACACTGCGCTCAGCTGACACTGACATACTAAAATGTGGCACGCAACTCCAGAGTTATTTACATTTTTTAATTGTGGTTTTCTGGGAAATTCTTAATTTAACAAAAATATGGCTCTCGTGGCGCAGTGCCACAAGCGTGTAAATGTAAACGCGACGGTTGTAGGTTCCAAGTGAGTGGAAACTCAGTGGAATAAATTATTTAATATTTTAAATATTTCGCTCGCTCGACAACAAGTTAACAAGGCAAATAATCGTTTATAAGAGAGGCAGGAGAAGACCCCAGTTGATTCCATTTCATAACAGAATATATTCATAATTCGGAAGGTCTTAAACATAATTCTATCTATATCTAGTCTATCTTTGTAGGTACTAAACAAAAACTTCAAAGCATCTTAAATCAAATTCGATGAGATCGACAAGTTTTTCGATTCTATTAGAAAGGTCGGCCAAACAAAATTATCATTAATATTATTGATCGAGAGATCCTATCGAAGCCCTCGCGTGAACTTGACCGCTGACGTCAGTCGCAAGCAAACACTAACAAACATGTGTCTTATACCTACAGAAAACAGACGTATAATAGATGCGCAAAGTAGATGCAAAGAATAGAGGTGTAAAGGAGCCCGATCAAGAGTCCTTCCAATAGTCTCTTATAAAAAGACCCTTGATAACCAAAACGAAGCTAAATTAGTCCTCACAAAACATTTTTAATGGTATTAAAACTATTATAATAAATCACAAAACGACAAAAGAGCACAGAAGGATAAAAATCCATGTGAAATTACTAAAAAACCTAATAGAGCCACCGTCTTCCACGTCAGCTCGCACTGTGTACTCTACAGAGGTACGTAACGTCGTGTCGCGATAACTAACAGCTTATGCTAAACAATTACGAACACGAAAACAAGTTAAAGGTCTTTGACTTGTTTAATATTAATCAGTGTGTATAAAATTAAAACGATAAATGAGCATCGTATTTGTAATTTTGTTTCATTATTATTTCTTTAGCTGTTTAAAAGATTTTACTAATTTTAGTGTAGACAATTACATAGTACCTACTCTCTAAATTACTTGAATATATAAATTACGCAGAAGAGCAGTGACAGAGATCCACACATAGCAGAGTAAGCAGAGGTAACATGGGAACCTAATTAAAGACACCCCATTCCTCATTAAGATACCTCCATTTCCCACTACCTATCCTCCGAATTCCGAAGTGATGATGCAGATGAGTGTTAGCGGAACTGAGCGCCGCATTTGCCTCAATGGTTATTCATTCAAATATAATACAAAATGCTGTAAAGGACGGGTTAGGACGTTGACTCTGACTCGGTAGTCCTTTAAGTAGACGAAAAAAAGAAAAGGAAAATGTCTTTAGACTGTCTGAAAAATATAAATATTTGACAGCCATATAAAATATAGATAACCCGAGACAAAACATTTGTCACCTACTCTAAATATTTCACTAATTTTTATGAACAAAACAAATTATCTTGTAGTAATTCCTTTAATTGCTCTGATTTTCAAATGTTTATTTAGTTCATATAACATAGTAATTAGAATTAAAAGCTATATTGGTTGTTATCTTAACAGCGCGTGTAAGCACCGTATCGCAATAACTACTGAAGTAACTCAATTATTATTTGTTTACTTACTCATGTCTCATGGTCATGACCCGAGTTGCATAACCTGACGTCGTCGTCGGCATCACAGATAACAACTAAGCGCTAACCAAAACCTCGTTAAAGAAATTCTTATCATTAATTGTTTTCTCTCTTCATAGTTGATTTAATTGAAGGAAAGTAGATAGTTATATTTTTAATAATTGGCTAATGAGACTGCATGCTGCAGGCTGATGCCGCAATTTCTATCGCTGTCCCATACAAAAAATAATGCTGACAAAAAAAATCAAAAAATCGAAAGGTCACTCACTCTTCACGAAATCTCAGAAACTACATGTGCTAGGAATCTCAAATTTTGCATAGGAGTTACTTATAGGACGTAGGTGCTCGCTAAGACGGGAATTTGCAATATTCAACTTCTAAGGGGTTGTTTTTGGGGTTGAAAGTTTGTATGAAACTTCGTTACTACAAATGCTAGGAGTCTCAAATTTTGCATGGACGTCACTTATAGGACGTAGGTACTCATGGAGACAGAAATTAATAATAACGTAGTTCACGCAAGCGAAGCCGCGAGCGGGCCGCTAGTTTGTTTATAATTTACACGAAAAAACGCCACGAAAAAAATAACTTTCATTTTGTACAGAGAGCAAACAGAAAATAGACAATACATTATACACAAATAGAAGCTTTTTATAGATAAATGAAGATGGACGACGTGTGAGGGGTCCGCGGTCGAATCCATTAGCCGCCGAGGACCAATCGCCAAATCATATTGTGGTACAATATGAGATACGTCGGTAAATCCTCACTTAAAATATATGTATGTCAGTTCATCGTTGTGTTATATTACGTCTAGTCCAATGAACTTCTCATTCTCACTCCTTAAAAATGCAAATATTGACTCTGGCAGAGTAAATGAGCTCAATAGCCTTTAGAAAATTATTTAGATGGAGGTTATAATTCATTTTTGTCCGTATATACTTGAAAATACAAAACAAGTCCTCGTCGTGAGGTCGTCGTGGCGCAGCGGAACAAGGGTGTGACTGTAACGTGACGGTTATGGATTCGATGCCCACTCGAGGAAGTGAAATACATATTTACGTTTATATTTCAATTTCTTCGCTCTGGTGTCGAGGCAAAGCGCGGCGTTGAGTTCTGCCACGTAACACGCAATGCCTCTAGAATTCGGCAGAAAGTGGGGAACGAAGTATCTTAATAACTAGGTTCCTTCTGCCTACCTTGCTGTGTGCGGGATACAGCGTGATTTAAAAAAATAAAATTAAACTGTCAATACTAAAATTATAAAGCTGAAACATTTAAGTTCAAAGTTTATCCGTTTGTCTGTTTATCAGTGCGTTTGTTCACGCTAATCTCAGAAACGGCTTAACTGATTTGATTACAGATTTCATTAATTAAATTAAAATGTTAAAATTAGTGTATTTTGGCAAGCTTCCCTTTCGATTGGTTTGTAAATAAAACTAAAGTCATTGTAAAGCAGTACTTGCAAATTAGTAAATTAATAAACGAGTAGTATATGCAAGCGAAGCCGCGAGCGAGTCGTTAGTAATTACAGTAAATAATGATAACGAGCTAAAAATCAGCACATCTATTAATTATCAATTCGTTTGTTAAAAAGATACAGTTGTGGTTTATATACCGAATCATAATGTATAATTATAAACATTTGATGTAACCTTCATGAAGGTCACGTCATTTATTTCGTTATTTCCCTATTTTTATTACAAATTATTTGCACATGTTATAATATTAATTTAATTAATACAGTGAAACAGTTTAAAGCATTTTACTTAGAAGTGGTTTATAAAAAATAAAAAGTGATAGTTTTGATGGTCGTTCACTACCAAAGAAATAACAGATATTTATTTTAATCATTATTATTATTATTATACATGTTATATTACACGTTATAACATAGTATATAATAACTATGTCACGATATATAACACTAGCGACCCGCTCGCGGTTTCACCCCCGTGAACTATGTTATTATTAATTTCTGTCTCCATGACTACGTCCTAGTGACGTCTATGTCTATCTATCAAAATTTGAGACTCCTAGCATTTGTAGTAACGAAGTATCATACAAACTTTCGACCCCAAAAACAACCCCTTAGAAATCGAATATTGCAAATTCCCGTCTTAGCGAGCACCTACGTCCTATAAGTAACTCCTATGCAAAATTTGAGATTCCTAGCACTTGTAGTTTCTGAGATTTCGTGATGAGTGAGTGACCTTTCGATTTTATATATATAGATAAGTATTATAAAAACATTTTTTGGATAAATTAAGCAACTAAACCATAGCAAAGGTTTCTTTATAATTATTTGAAAAATTAAACTCAATTATCAACGATTTCTCACAGAAATTCGATATAACATCGACTCACGGGTCAGTGCAGGTTATAATTAAATTATAGTATCATAAAATATATATTTTAGTATCTACTAGCGTAGTAAACAGATGGCGTCGTACCGTACGGTTGTAGAGTCGTGGCCGCTTTCTGAACCTTTGGAACCGACCAGGTCGGTTTCCAGGAGACGCGGGTTCGAGTCCCGCTACGTTCAAAATTTTATACGTTTTCTAAACAAGTATTTTTTTTTCGTAAGTGTGAAGTGGAATGACACTTCAAAACTGTTAAAAATATCCTAAAAAGAAGTATGCGCAGCCATCTACAGTTAACTCCATGATGGGCACAACTCGTCGACCGTACTATAAGAGTGTAGATTGCGAGTGCAAGGGTGACGCGCCCGCACACCTCCACAACACGCCCGCGCGCCTCGCCCTCTACAAACTACTTCTACTGACACTTCTCTGTGAAATACTTTGTTTACCAAACACTATATTAGCTTAGATGTCGAAATATTTTAATGGTAGAATGATTTTTTAATAATTTACTTAATAGCCAGAAATCAAAAGGGAGAAAGACGAATCAATAGTATATCCCGTAGAATAATGAGGACTTTCTTTTAGCATCACGCTGCATCCCGCACATAGCAGGTAGGCAGAGGGAACCTGGGAACATAGTGTGCAGTCGCACCCTTGTGCTCTGTGCCACTACGGCCTCTGGCAAGATATTTAATATACTTACGTAATACGGTAATAAATGACAATCTAAAAAAATAACTGAATAATACTTATTTTCCATTACATTAAGAACTATTTATTGTTTTAAACAAAACGGTACGCGTTTTGACATTTATTAATATTTTAGCCAGTCGACGACGTTATAATCCGCCGACGACATTTGTATTCTAAGTAGGGATTAAATATCCACTCTATATTCTGTTGGTCGTCGCGTTTGTTACATAGTGGTATTTAATTTATAAAATACTGATTAATAAAAACAGCTTCACACACACAGCAGGAAAAAAAGCCTTTACGTGAGGACTGGCTTCTAAATTATTATATATCATTTAAAATGTTTAAATTATTTTCCATCAAGTCGTCTTATATCTCTCTACTTATCCTTTTTTTCGCCTTAACGCTGTATTAACTAACTGGCATACAGCAATAAATTCTGGAGACACTCTGTTCCCCACTTTTCGCCCAATTTTTACTTCATCTCTTTATCTTGTTAGGAGAGGGAGGAAAGAATAATTAATTCCCAATTGTAGAAATAAGAATAATTCATTCGAGTATGAATTGAACCGACAGACATCGTGTTTACAGCTCTATAGTGTGCTGTTACACACACACACACAATGGTCTCTACAGATATAATAAAACACATCAACAATATTGAATTAATGGAATTGAATTAATAAGTATTCATAAGTATATGAAATCAAACGACGCCATTGTTGCGCAGTCGAACGGTAATATTGATATTAAATCCCACAGGAATAGTTAAACTAAAACGTAATATCTCTATATGTCAGAAGTCACTCAGAGAAATATCGGGATGCAAAAGTATGGCTTATACACTGTATCCTGCACACAGCAAGGCAGTTAGAAACTGGGAACCTAGAGTGAAGACACTGTTCCCATTCACACATTTCGGTTCCTTACTCTTCGCTTAATTCTCTAGGCATTGTGTAGGAAGTTGCGGAACTTAACGCCGCTTTGCCTTGTTAGTACCACAAGGAAAATAAAATATAACCTTTTTCCGCCGAGTGGGAATCGAATCCACAACCCTTCGCGTTTACAGTCGCACGCGTGTTCCCCTGCATCACAACGACGTCCTTATTATAAAACAAAATTATATTTTTAAATAAATCACAACTTTTGTCGCCTAGCATAGAGAGGTAAACTAATGTTAAAACGCTCCGTTCTCCACTTTCAGTCTAAACTTCAAAATTTACGTGTTTCGAGTTTCAGTGCAATTAAAAAACGCCTTATAAGAACTGTGAACCATTTTGTATATAATATAGATATAAATAATGATTTACTTTAAACTAAATTGTACTCGCGAATGTTCCGCCGGGGCTGCCACGTGAGCGTCGCCCTGTAAATTGGCCGAGCGACGCGACGTGCGCAGGATTGGGTCAATCAGCCGCAATCAAGCCACAATGATTTATAGTTTTATGGGAAACTTGCGCACTTCATACTCCACCCTCAGGAAACACCATGTATAGAACAATTTGTTCCATGCGCTTGTAAGTACTTTGGTGCAAACCCACAAACAAAGGCAAATTTTCTTTCTTTATTATTATTATGCAACAATCAGGAACGTCAGTTACTATTTATTCGATGTTAAGTAAATATACTTATATCGATATATTCAAAATTTGGAATTTCAGAAAGTGCAGAGCGGAGTGTTTTAACACTAGGTTCCCTCTGCCAACCCTGCTACATGAGGAATACAGCATTAAACTGAGAAAAAAAAAAGAAAACCAATTAAAGATTTTTTAATATAGGTAAATATGACCTTGTCAACGTCTGACTATAAGAGCAACGTTAGTAGGTTCAATTACACCTACTATCCCTGCTAGGGGACGTGAACATGTTTAAAAAATATTTTCATTTTTCTCGCTCTGGTAGAAAAACACGGTGTTACCGGACAGTAGAGTTCCACCATTCAACATGCAGTGCTATAAAAGTAGAGCGGATTGTCTGAAATTTGCGTGTAGCTGCTGTTTCCATTCTTTAATATAAATACAATTCGATTTTGTTATCAACAGAACATTCTAGACGCAACTCGCTTTAATAAAAAAATTAAATGCGTAAAATCACTATTAGTATTCGCAAAGTAAATAATTACCTATTTAGATATTGATTACGTTTTGTTTTATTAGATGTTTTATCGATGAGCCTTAAACAAAATAAAAAGTTTGATAACACTGTTAATGACGCCTGCAACGTCGTTTGTGGGAATTATAAAACGTAAAATTCCTTTTTTTGCGTATACGGGAACGGGAGAAAAGGGGATTAGGGAGGAATCCTCACAGGAGAATTTCCGAAAATTCTTCGTTACTCTATATTCCCCAAGGAAATATGTCAGATTTTATCGTTATAAAACGTAGATGGGGGTTATCTGTCAGTGACTCAGCAATGGTAGAGTTTTTTAATATTACATAATAATAATATAATATATTTATTTAGATGCAGTAATTCAGGCTAGTAGCACCTGCGTCCGCAAATCACTATTTGCTGAATGTACATTTCCTCGCATAAATCACTAATAAATATTATGAAAATTGTTCAAAATTATAGCAAAGGTGTGTTTATTTACATCGACTAATGCAATGTGTGATTTACGTGCGGGGAATCGTGAGTTAACATCGTTTTTTATTTACTCGCCTAATATAATATAAAATATATTATATATTTATTATATATATTATAGGTATAAGAATATACGAAACACGAATTATGTTTTATTATATCATTATTTTTTTATTATTATAACATTGATAATTGAAAATACTAGTTTTATTATAATATTTTCGTAAAATAAACATCATCAGTAAACAATATGTGTATGTATATAAATACATATTTGAAATAGAGCAATAAATTGTATCTTAGATAATTAAAAAAAAACTCAAAATACGCATAAACTTTTAAAGAGAATAAACAAACTCTACATTAGGATCAACAGTCGGAATCTATTCTCCGACCCTCCTTAGCTGAGCGCAGTAAAAATACTTACTCAATGCTCTCTAAGAAAGAAGATAATTGAAGAAAGAAGATCCCAAAAATTAAAAAAAATAAAATAACTCGTGTGTAATTTATAAAGATAATAACGATTAACAATATATATATATTTATATTTAGTGCATTTTTATTCTGTCTGTGCCGTACAATTGGTTTTAATTCGTTAATCACCGAGTGCCTCTGACGATGAGAATCACGCGTCCGCTACAAGTATCTAATAAACTTCTATTTAGATCATTTCATTTCGAATGCCGAGAAATGTTCATATTAACAAAATTTTGTTATTAAGCATATATTGATCAAATTTTGCTAATTTTACTTGACATTTTTCAATTATAACATTTTGCGATTCTACATAAATATGATACTTTACAATCTACATAGTAATTAATACAATATCAAATTAAATATATAATTTCAAAAGATTATTTTTAAGATTTTTTTTTTGAAATTATAACATTATTATTATTATATATATGTAAGTTTATTTAAACACTTATTCCAACAACAAATAACAGTTTAAATAAGTGCAATCAACGCGAGCTGATGCTAGCTACAGCTAATGGCTTTACCTTTATTTAATACAATTTAATAGTTTGTTTATTTATATTAGTCAATCGCTACCGGACATATATTATAGTTAATTATACGATAGTTAATATACGATGTCGCAACTTCGAATACCGGAGTCGACGTCGCGCGGCGAAAAACCGGCCTCATCAAATAATATTTAAGTTTTACAAGTCACTGTTTATTGTAGAATGCCATCGCTAATAACAACGCAAAATATGTTATTATGAAATACTTTTTTTTTAAATGCTAAATTACACCATTTTTGTTTTTTATAAGAAGGTAATAATAATAATTAAATTTAAAATTAGGCCTTCATATTTCTGTGTGTGTTTGTTTCTGTATAAGCATTACAGTACGCACATATCATACTAAAAATAATTTAACATATTAGAAAACTTTACATTAAACTTTTTATTATGAAAAAAAAAGAAAATCCCATCAGTTATTAATAAAAAAAAACTCAATATTTAACTATAAAACGTGTAATATCAATAAAAGTATAATACTCACACGTGGGTCCGGCTGCGATAATCAAAATAGATCCCAAGGGCGTTATAAAATACGTATCTATAATAATATGTAAGTATGAATGTACGGTACGCACATGCGTCTCGAGCGGCGGCGGCGCGGGCACTGACGACGGCGGACAACACGCAGCACTGATAAAAGATAGCCCTTGACATACGATGATGGCTGATCTTCTTAAATATTGTATCTCTTGACTCTAGTTTAAAAGATATATATATCCTAATACCGCTGCTAGTGAACCATGGTGGGTAATGAACTACTTGGAGAAAGAAGCTTTTGGGCAAACTCTACTATTAAATCTAAAAGCTCTACATTTTATAAATTAAGATTGTTTAGGTTGACATTAATGATGAGATTATCTATCTTAAATTATAGTTTACAATTATATGGTAGTTGAAACTACTTTTAAAATATTTGGAAATGGTGTTATAAAATTAATATTTTTTCATAAATGAAACCCAAACTGAATAAACAATGTAGTTTTTATTGATTTTGTAAGAACATTTCTTTGAATTGTGTTCAGAATTATTAAGTTTGATAAAATTATTTTATTAAAAATATTATTAAAAAAAAAACGAAAATTAGGAAACATCTCATAAGTTAATGAGCCTCCTCTTTGTCTTCTTCGCGACAGATCTGAATTGAGAAAAAAATCTTAGTCATGTCTTAATCAAAATCGACTCGACAAAAAAATAATTAACAATACTTAGTTATATACAAAATAGATTTGAATTAGAGACAACCTTCACTGCACCAGGCGCGGGTGTTCCACCCAAATAGACTTTTGTCATGGTCTGTTAATATTTTTAAAAATTGTCGCTAACGCTTAAAGCCGAGCGTCGAAGTACAGGAAAATGCAATCTATGCAGGAAATCGTCATTCGATATCGTTTAACTCTGTAATTTAATTGATTATAGAAGAAATACAATGATGAAATGGAATGTATGGGCGAGAAAGTATTTAATAAATGTTTCAAGTTATAAAAAAATAAATTAAAGTAAATTAAGAATATAACAAATATAATAAACATACCTAATAAGATTTTATAAACACCGACTATCCAGAGGAAGATTCATCAATTACACACTCAGAAATTGATGAATTATTTACAAAATTTACTGTTTTCTAATAGCGAGATCCAACGCAAATCCAAAACTCTAAATAACGAAATGCACTTTTCTTAGGAAGGTGAAGTCTAAGTTGAATACAGCTGTCTCTTAAAACAGTACTAAAAGTTATATTTTAGACGGAGTTGAACATCGCGCTATTACTTATTACGGGATGGAGAGAGAAATGAAAATAATTCAGTCATATCTACAAATACTGCAGTCACATATTTGAAATTGCTTTTAATTGTTATATTTATTAGCATTATAGTTTTTTTTATAAGTGATAGAGTATAAAATGACTCGTGAATGGCCACGCCCTCGTCCTCTCAGACGTACCTATTCATTATTTCAAATAAGATAAAGATGCATTCTACGTAACAAAGTTCATATTAAACAAGTTCTGCGAAATTATACTTACACAATATTTTTACATATCACACGTTATCGACTTTATGTTTATTGTTTTAAACAAAATTATCATTAAAAAAATATTTACTTTGTAAAATAATAATGAAAGTCATATCTCTGAGTAGCAGCTACCTATTTTATTATTTTCTTAATTAATTATATGATTATTTAAAGAGTTTTAATGAGAATATGTAAAAAATATATTCAGGTAATTGCATCTAGACAAAATATATATTATGTCCATACATATTCGTAACTACGAGTAGCAAACTGCTCGCGACTTCGCCCGCTTGCACTAGCCATTTTTTTAATTTCTCATCTGGTTTGACCGATTTGAATTTGACTTGGAATAAGCACACAGCCACCGCATATCATTGTAAATGTTAACGTTGTAAGTACCTACTACGATCATCTTCCTTTCATCTTCCAAATATTTTACAAATAGGTATGAAGAAACGACGTAATGCGAGATTAGTACAATCATATGGTAAGATTTACAGAGATACCAAAGAAAAGTCACGTAAAAAGCATGAGGACCTCACAGATTTTGGACCGCACATATTTTGGTGGGGTAAATGACAGTGGAGGAGGCGAAAGAGGTATGTAGAAAGCGTAGCGTTGTGCGTCCAGTTTTCTCCGGCTACCCCACTAGGAATAAAATGTGAAAAATAGCTAGCAAAAAATACTAGAAGAAAAAAAGTATTTGTACTCACACTCATCCAACACTAACATGCGAACTGCGCCTCAACAGCGTAAGATTATATTATAATTTAATAAAATAATTTTCCTCAAATGTGATTGATTAACAATAAACGTTATCATTTTCCGCAGGTAGCTCTACACAGACACGACACTGTAGCCGTGTGTAGTCGCTACTATCAAGCAACTATCACCAAGCAGACAAACTTAATTATTTAATAAACTGTACTAATGTTAGTTTTGTAAAATAAATAAGTATTTTTTTTCCGCAAAGCAGAATATTTATAACCTGCATCCCGCATACAACAAGGTAGGTAAAGGAATCCTGAGAACCTACTAATTACGGTGGCATTGGGTGATTGGGCATTGAGTGGCGGAACACATTTAATTTACTTCCACTTTTATTATGTTTTTCTTGAGAAAAATAAGGTATGTGTGGCAATTTAGATTTAAATGAAACATAAGGGATGATAGTTTATATTTTTATTTAAAAAATTAACCACATTAGACCAGAAAAAAAAAAATCATAAAAATAAAGTTGCAACGAATCAGCAACACAATTGCACACAATGCAAACACAGGCAGATTTAAAAAAACGCAATACATTAAGATTTTGCCAAGATGTTCCCAAAATATATGCCAATAGAAAAATTTTCATTACAAAAAAAATAACTCTTGCAGCATAATTTACCCAAACTACAATAATATAATTATAAATTCTAGTGTAAAAATACGCATCCGTTGTGTCCTTGAAAAACTCTTGATTTCTAGAAATGTGCAAAATGTGAACCGTTACTTATTCTCATTCATTTATATTCAAATATTCTTAATAATTAGCACATATCTATATTAATAAAATATTTTTGTTACAAACAATAATTAAAATGTCCAGACCAAATAAATACTTCCTTGTTATCTATTAATCCACTTACCACTTCCTACGTGCTTGTTTATAACAAAATATTTTCCGTGTGTATGCAATGTGCGATTTTAAAATAAGGATACAAACTAAACAAAAAATCAATTAACATCCACATTATAAAAGTATAATTTTCAGATTATTATTAAGAAATTACTCAAATATTCTTAAACATAATAACACTGTAAAAATAATACCACTTTTATTATACGAAATATATTTTTATAAAAGAATACATATATACATTTCGTAATAATTATAACGAAATAAAAAATCGGTATAACAAAGTACTTATGCCTGTGTGCCAAATTAATGTTCTACTGTAAATTGCATTAATGTTTTTTTTATGGTGTTACAGAAATGCTGTTTGCATTGCCTGTTGAGTAGTGGAAGTCAACGCCGCGCTTTGTCTCGATACCAGGGCAAGAAAATTGAAATATTAAATATTTCCCTCCCCCGAGTGGGCATCAAACCGACAACTATCGTTATTTAACTGTAAGTCACACGTCTCAAAAATTTTGATGTCATTAATGTAAAAATAATCACCTAAACCTAATTTGATAATAAATGTTGTATTATTATTGTTTGTTAACATAAGTAATTATTATAACATTAGTGTGTAACTTAGCAACTCATTCACATTCACAAAATTCGTTCATTGACCTTAAAGATAACCTTTTTATTGAACATACAAATTTTAGTTTTGTCTTTGCCATTTCTTATCAAGCCAAATAGTGTTTTACAAGTTTCTTAATTTAAAAATATAATTCATTTTTATAGTTAAAATTTAATATATAGATTTTAAGGCAAAAACATAAACTACGGTGTACGGATTTAGTGGTTATTATTACAAATAATAAAAACATAATATATAGAACCGTCTTCGCAGAAGCGCCGTCATAGCTTAGTGGCAGATGTGTGTGACTGTAAACGCGGCGCTTTTGGGTTCAATCCCCACTCGAGGAGTCAAACACCCCCGAGTGAAATATTTTCATTTAATTTCAGGCAACAAAGTAGGACGCAGCATTGAGTTTCACCACTCCACACGCAAAGCCTCGACAATTCCGCGAAAAATGAGAAACGGAATTTCTTAGCACTAGATTTCTCTCATTGGGGAAGGCCTATGTCCAACAGTGGACAAAAGATGGCTGTTGATGATGATGATGATGATGAGATTTCTCTCTGCCTATCATGATACAGCGTAAAGCTATAGAAAAAAACTGTCTGGTAAGGACGCCAATTTTTTAATCCGAGCAGAAATTGTAATAAACATATTTAGGCATAAAACGATTATCTAATTCATATAATAAAAGCGGTAAACCAGTTCAAAGCGAGCACGACAATAAACAGTAATAAATATACAAATACAAACAGACCGACAGACACCTTATCACGAATAGAGGCACTTTACCTTACAACTATTTACTACTACATAGTTATAAACTAGTATATCACGTGACTACGCTCGTCTAGCGATTGCAGTAATATTAGGTATGTTATTGTTATAATTATAGTTAGGTACGTATTGCAGTGGCGTAACAATATAAGTGTCTATATCCCACATATAGCAGTGTGCTAGGGGAATTTAATGTAGACATTGCATTTTCCACTTTTCGCTGAAGTTATTCGACATTACGTCACTACGTGTTAAGTATTAAATGGTGGAAGTCAACGGCGTTGCCTTTATTAGAGCAAGGAAATGAAAAGAATTCACTGAAACTGATCTGACTCACTGACTGAACTTGAAAGTGAACCGACAACCTTAACTGTAAATATAAAAATGATACCTAAATAATTTCGATCCCCACTCGAGGAAATGAAATATTTATTTACGTTTATATTTCCATCTCTTCGCTCTGGTGTCGAGGCAAAGCGCGGCGGTGAGTTCTGCCCCTCAACACGCAATGCCTCCAGAATTCGGCAGATGTTGGGGAACGGAGTGTCTTAACACTAGTTTCCCTCTGCCTACCCTGCTGTGTGCGGGATACAGCGTGAAGCTGATACCTAAATAAAACCAAATAAAAAAATACCTTACATATTTAAAAAAAATACTATGATTAAGTTATCTCTTTGATAAAAAATCCATTTTTAAAAGAAAAAATACAAGATATATAATATAGTTTATAAACTAACTCAGTTATGAGGTAACGTGTTCAGGAAATACAACGTCGCGACGTCAAGTGTTAAGATAATATTTAAATTTAGGATAATTGTGTAAAACTTTTTTAATTTGAAAAAGTCGATACAATATTTTAGTTTTCATAATTTGTTACATGTTATAGTGTGACTTCAATCATTCTTCTTTAATAAAATAATTAGTTACTTATATTAAGTATGTCACTGTTAAAATTGTTATATTTTTTTAATATTAGTTATTATATTGTTCGATTGAAATATGTGAAGTAGAAAGTAAAATTTAAAATAGTTTATGAGTTATAAGTCTTTTCTAGTTTGTGCGTGAGGGGGGGCGGCGGTAGGGGGGCAATTGGCGCTCGGTGGTGTCTGGTGGCGGGCGGCGCGTCCACGCACGCGGTCTTCAGGTGCATGGTAAGCAGACCACGGGCCACGAAGCCGCGCCCGCACAGCGCGCACGCGTAGGGCCGCGCGCCGCTGTGGTACCGCTCGTGAATCACCAGCGTGGAGCGCTGCGAGAACGCCTTGCCGCAGTGCGAACACACGTGCGGCTTTTCGCCCGAGTGCACGCGCTCGTGCAACTTCAGGTTGCACTTCTTGGCGAAGGCCTTCCCGCACACTGTGCACGCGTGCGGCTTGTGTCCGCTGTGCACGCGCAGGTGGAATTTAAGGTGCTCGCGGGAGGACAGCGCCTTGCCGCAGACGGCGCACAGGTGGTCGCGCGCGCCGGTGTGCGAACGCGCGTGGCGCCGCAGCGAATTGGGGTGCGCGAAGGAGCGTGCGCAGAGGGCGCAGCGCAGCGCTGGGGGCGCGCCGGCGGCGGCGGGATGCGCGAGAGCGCGGTGCGCCAGCAGCGCGCGCAGGAACACGAAGGCGAGCGGGCACGCGTCGCATAGGTAGCGCGCGGCGGAGGAGGGCGCGGCGGTGCGCAGCTCGGCCTCGTCGTGCGCCAGGCCGTGCTCCAGCAGCTTGTAGTGGTCGCGGTAGCTGGCCTGGCAGAGCGCGCAGCGGAAGGGCTGCGTGTCGCGCGCGTAGTGACGCTTCCAGTGCTTGTTCCATTCCTTTGGAGACAGTTTCTGCGGTCAAAGTCAAAATTTTCCTTTTTAAAATACGCCATTACAAGCAATTTTAAATTGTCAAGATATATGATAAATGAATAGTTTAAAAAAAACACTAGAAAATAAAAATATAAATTATGGATTGTTCAAATTGTTTCAACTTCTGGGCTGAAGTGTAAACTATGTGCTGTTAATTATAATATTTGATTGTAAAAGCGTGAGGCGCTGGAACAGGAAAGACTTTTTGTATTTGCAACTTGCTGAGAAATCAAGCGCTCTATCTGTGCGCTCTCTCGAGGAAAGTATGTTCTGTAGAGATGGATGTGGAAAGGCGTGTTGCTGCCGGTAATAGGCTTCGTTAAGCTTTAGCTTCACTGATGAGTCGGCGAAATGTCAGCACAGCTGAACGTTTGGCCGTACAGAATGCAGTGTTGGTACCGACGCTGTTATACGGCAACGAAATGTGGGTATTACAGAAGAAGAATGAAAGAAAGATAAATGCCGTAGAGATGAGACTTCTTCGTAGGATATGTGAAGTCAGCTTAGCTGATCGAATTCGCAATCAAGAGATACACAGAATGGCAGGTACTAGTTCCATTTAGCTACGGAAACGAAGTCGCATGTAAAATCTGGCATAAACGATATATAAAGATATTACCTTTTGGCATCTAGGACATTTGATATCATCGCCGGGTGGGGGCGGCGGCGGCTGTGGGGCTTTCTCCTTATTCTTTTTCTTGCGACCGTGCCCCCTGGAACCACGAGAACATTCTATGTCACTACTTACTTTGTGTATTAGGGCGAGACCGTGGCGTAGTGGCGCAGTGGCACAACGTCTGACTGTAACGCGACGGTTGTGGTTGCGTCCCATTCGGGAATGAATTATTTTCATTTTCTCGTTCTAGTAATAAGGCAATAAGCGGCGTTAAGTTCTGCCAGCCAAAACGCAACGTCTCGATAATGCCCTCTGCCTACTCTACTGTATGAGGGATAGTATGGGAAGCTAAAAGAGAATAGGCTGAGGCTTAACATGCATTGTTTTGAATTTAAGTAGAATTTCGAACACAATGTGTCATGACACTAAGTACTCTTTGCCTTCTCTGATAGATATATATGTAAGATATGGTGTAAAATGAAAAAAAGCAATTATTACAATTTGACCATACAAATAAATAAATAATTAAATAAAATAACTAATTACACAATTAATTACAGGTGAGCGCCATGTGTGCTAACAGTACCTTATAAAAACATAATTTGTTAAACAAGTTTCAAAATAACCATTGATAAAAGTATTTTCTTAAATACAAGAATTTAAAAATAATTTTAATATGTTTTTTAACTTCACACTATATTTTGCATATTGCAGGGCAGGCACAGGAAACCTAGTATCAAGACAATGTTCTTTTTTTACCAATGTGGGATAAAAGTTGTGTATCCTGAATTAGTAAAAAAACACAAATGTATGATTTGAAGCCAGTCAAGGATTAGGTGTGCACAAGTGTGTGACTGTAAACAGACAGGTTGTGGGTTTGATTCCATTTGCGGAAGTATTTCATAATTTTCATTTCCTCACTCTGGTATCAAGCACAGGGTAGTTACGCGACACAAAAAGCAATGCCTCCATAATTCGGTGGAAGGTGGACAATGGAAGTAATGGGAACAGAATGTTCTAACACTAGATTCTCAGGTTCCTTCTGCCTACCATGCTATGTGAGAGACATAGAAATAAATTGAAGAATATACCTGTAATGTGTTAGCAATTCAGCGCGCGATCCGCATTGTGTGAAACACATGCAACAAATAAACACCTCCACATTAGTATTGCCCGTACCGCCTGCACTCAAGACTGTAGGTTTCATTTCTATTTCCTCCTTTACTAGACTGAGGTCCAGATGGTCTTGTATTACATTCAAACTATTATTTTCTAACATGCTTTTATCAATTTTAGGCTTTGATTTTCTCCGGCCAACTTTGACTCCGTTACTACTTCCTTTCTCAGTTTTCTTCTTTTTGATGTCAATAAGAAACTCCTCACTGTTGTCGGAGTGTAAGTCACTATGTGTGAACACATCATTACTATCAAAAAAATCATCTTCTTTCTTAATAATAGGTGGAGGTACACTTGGTTCACTTTTTACAATAAGTGTAAGCTCAAATTCTTCTGTCTGTGTGCTTTGTTCATAGCTGCGTGATGGAGGAGATTTACAATTTTGTCTAATAACTTTCACATCCACAGTTTTATTGACAAGAAATTGTGTTGTTAACAGAAGGTTTTTTAATCTGAAATGATTATAATAAAAATAATCAATATAAGGTATAATCACAATATGTAATAAAAAATTAAACATCCAAAAACAAGTGTTTACTAAAAAACTTTGACGTCTTTTAATTGATTTATTTGTAAATCTCATTCACCTATGTAAATAATGTAGGCATCATATTACCCCATTACCATAATACAACATGTCATATTTTTAAAGGTAAACAAATTTAGTTTAACATAAATTCATAAATAGCGTCAGAGATATCGGAGTACACGAGATTTTTATGAATGAAAAGTCGTAAAATATGCCCATAAATCTAATTGCAGCTGACTCGTCGTGCGCGAAGCTCACCTGTTTTGAACTTCAATGGACTCGTTGCAAAATTGGTACAAATCGTTCACTTTGCAACTGCATCTATCGCATATTTTTTGTGGAAGACGGTCATCCTTCTGCACCTGTAGATATTTGTGTCATATTAAGCCAAAAGCAAGTAAATACTAAATAACATGTGAACAATACTACAAATTATAATATTTATTTACCTTAATCGGCAAATACAACGACATCTTTAAAAACAGAGCGTTCCCTTCATCGAAAATGTAATTATTAACAAAACTCGTGGAAGAACAGAGGCGGCAAATATCCTCCATGTTTTGAAATAAAACAATATTTATATGTATTATGTACAAATTGGCACTCAATGCTCGATGTTTATGCTCTTTTGCTAGAAAGTGACAGATAATTCAGCCATTTGTCAATATTGACCTGAACGCCGGTGTTGCCAGCTAGCGCGCGCCGCGCCGTGCATTGTGAGAGACCCAAATGTGTAGAGCGCTATACGCGTACGTAGGTATGTTCCGAAGTGAGCAGACGAGGGGGTGGGCGGGGAAGGCAGGCGCGACAGGGGCTGCGCCAAACTTTTGATTAATGAACACAACGTTTGTAAAGTTAACTTACTCCAGTTAAATTGCAAATATTCAAAACATTGTAAACTTGACTTTCGACTTCACCGCTTTTGTTCTGTTTTTAGACATTCTTCGCCCAATTGTACGCCGTCGATACTAAAGATATTATTATTATTTATAAAACAATTGTGATTATTTACTCATTTGAGTGACATCGTTTCTCGAATCTAAATATAAACACAGACGAATGGATATTTTGCCTAATACATAATTCATAAATACGAGGAATACCTTATCATCCCTTGATGTAGGTTACAAATGTATGTCATAGTTTTTATCGTCCAAGTATAACGTAATTTAGAATGACTACAATAATATATTAGAACTGATCAATCGATTAATGTATTAAGTAAAATAAAAAATTATGTGATATATTAAGTAAATTGACAGCCACAGCTGCGTAGGCGCAGCAGATGATAAAGAGAGTATTAAACAATTACACAAATAGGTACAATTGTAACTCTTATCTACTTATTTTGTAATTACTTGATACGTACTTGCACATTTTGATCCAAGGTCTTTATGAAATAGTAAGCACTTGCTTTACCCATTAAATAAATAAATTTAAATTAAATCAAGCAAAATTTATAAAATTCACATATTCATCCTTTATGGCTTTCATTCTTTGAATTGTTAAATTTACTCAAAATTCGACAAGAACACAAACGTTGCGTTTAACCTTCAACTGATTCATTTTTATAATTACTACTTCACACATTTTTTGTAATATTCCACATAATACCTACAATATCATGGTTAATAACCTTGAATATTTTGACTAGTTTTGCTTGCTGTAGTTATTTTGTTAAATGAATATAAATGAAAGTATATTTAGTAATGATTTTACCTCAGTTTGGCATACCGTAACTTCCTGAAGCGAGCTCTTTCGCGATAGCCAGCGATAAAGGCGTCGACTGCCACTTATCTTTATCTTTATCGTGCGCCTTCAACAAATAAAGTGTAAAAAACGAGATAAAGTGAAGTACTATTGTAGGTATCGTGACGCTTAGAATCATTTCACTACTCTTACTTGAGTCGAATCTCAATATGGTTGAACATAGGTACATATCGTCGTGTCACGCGGTTCCAAGAGTTCCAAATTCCAAAAGTCCAATACCCCGGGTGGCTGAAAGGAATCTCTGTTAGAGATAAGTTTACCTTTGCCAACTATAATCTAGACTGTTCGTGTAATAAAGAATATATAGATATAGATGTCAAACGTTCAAAGTACGAAGACGGTTTGTTGGAAAAAAATGTTAGTTGTGGTTATGTGAAAGGTTGTCCTCTTTGTTCCAAGTTCCAACGGAGTTAGAGATGGAAACTCAGATTTGTTTTTAATACAGATTTTAATTAACTTGAGGCCAGTCGTGTCGCAGAGGACTACACAGTGTGACTCTAAAACCTACTAGTTGTAGGTTCGATACCCACTTGAGAATATGAAATATTTATTTAAATTTATATTTCAAATTTCTTCGCTCTGGTGTCGAGGCAAAAGCCCGACGTTGAGTTCCGCGCCACAACACCCAATGCCTTCAGAATTCAGCGGAAAATAGAACACAGTGTCTTAACACTTTAGGTTCCCTCTGCCTACTCTAATGTGTGCGGGATACAGCTTAAAGCTGATTTGATTTGATTTCTTAATAATCAATTTACGTAGAAATTTACATTTTATTTTTTATTATGCTAAAATTTAAAAATGTTTTAATTGATGTCATATAAAAAAGTTTTGCGGAAAAAAATACATAAACAAGTATAATACTAATAATTTATAACATACAAAATTCTTAATAGTAATATTAATCGAAAATCGACAGCAAAGAAGTTGTAGGTTATCGCGTAGTTAACGTATAGTTTCTTAACCTTAATGTGTGTGAATTGTCAGTACTTATCAGGCCCATTTGATAAGAGACCCAAAAAATAGGTCCAGGTGTGGCTCGGATTGATATCCGTGGAGTGGACATATCGCGAGCCGCGGCCACTCCTTTTACATGAATAGAGGAGAACCTCTTATACTTATTAATTGTTCCTACTATTTATATTTTCACTATTTATCTATGTATGGAATCATATTGTATAATTCTTTATCTATATACATAAAATCGAAAGGTCACTCACTCATCACGAAATCTCAGAAACTACATGTGCTAGGAATCTCAAATTTTGCATAGGAGTTATATATAGGACGTAGGTGCTCGCTAAGACGGGAATTTGCAATATTCGACTTCTAAGGGGTTGTTTTTGGGGTCGAAAGTTTGTATGAAACTTTGTTACTACAAATGCTAGGAGTCTCAAATTTTGCATAGACGTCACTCGGACGTAGCCATGAAAACAGAAAATAATAATAACATTGTTCACGCGGGTGAAGCCGCGAGAGGGCCGCTCGTATTGTATAATTTATTGTTTGAGTAAATGTATAAGTATGTTTACACATGTCTAATGGTCGGTTGCTCGTACCTACAAATTAGAATTACCCAATTAAATTTTTCTTTTAATATTAATGAAGTCTCCAATACCATGTTGGAAAAAAATATTCCACTCATGTTGATAGCAATTGTGATTCTCTTAACAGCAATCGTATAGAAAACCTGGAGTAGGTACCCACATGTTGAATGATAGGTATAGGTACCTAATTATTTCTGGAAGCCGTTGTAAAGCTAGAAGTATATATTGTCTGTAGAAACATCAACAGAGTGGATGCAATTGAATAATAGATATTTCCTATTCTTTTCAATATTTTTTTCACAGCAACATTACACATTTTCTTAACAAATCATTAGATAGGTAGTCTACTCTACTCTTTTCATAACATGGATGAGTAGAATCAATATTTTATTTGTCTTTTTAAGATTTTTGAGGTACATATAGAGGCTGTATTACTTTACTGAAACAGCACACGATATCATGTTCTACCTGTAGTGGAATACACAATGCATATCATCAATATTGGTCATTAATATTTTTTTTATTCTCATCGACGCACAACTTGGATCTCTCGTTCATCTCTCAACATGACGATCAACGAATGAATGCGGAAGCTTTTCACATTACAAAATAAATAACAACATTGAAGTCATTCTTATGGTTAATTTTTTATACTTAATATTTCATTCATTGAATCTTGTTCAATTTTTTTTACATTATTAAGGCCGTAGTGGCGCAGTGGCACAAGCGTGTCATTGTAAACGCCATGGTTGTTGGTTCATATTTCTGCTCGAGGGAATTAATTATTTATTTTCTTCATTTCCTCGCTCTGGTAACAACCAACTCGAGCACGGTGTTGAGTTCCTCCACTCAACACGCAATATTTTGAAATTTCGGAGGAAAATGGGGAACGGATTATCTTAACACTAGGTTCCGTCTGCCTACCTTGCTGTATGCGGGAGTTAAGTAATCATAATTGCTTGTGTGTTTTATTTGCTAAAGTAGATACACTCATGTGGTCTAAGACATATTTGCCCTCTTTTAGGTGGATTTACATTTTTTTTTAAATTAACTAATCTAAACTCTACATATCTCTATAGAAATAAAGCGTGAAGTTAAGTTATGTTTACTATTACATAACTTTTCAAAGGTTATGTAAATTTTGCAAACAGAAATAAATCTCTTCTAAATAAACACTTTAGTGCGCAAGCATTATGTTCATAGAGCATTGTGCTCTTTTTCCTAGCACATAAGCTGATAATGAATGATTGCGCATCGGCGACGGGCAGAGGGCATCCGCGAATTGCGTCACGAGCACCACTGACACAGCAGGCGTTACGACACCACCTGCCGACCACCGCGCGACCACTGTTACTGTTAACTTTAATGACTATATCTAATGTTGACCCGTGGTAAGAAAATTAAGGCCAGTCGTGGTGCAGGAGTGCAAGTGCGACTGTAAACGTGACAGGTTGTGACTTCGATTCCCACACAAAAACATTAAATAATTTGTATTTTAATTCCTATACCCATTTGAGGAATTAAATATTAAATATTTTTACTTCTTCGCTCTGGTGCAATTCAATGGAAACCAGGAAACGGAGAATCTTAACACTAGGTTCTCACTACTATGTGCGAGATACAGTGTGAAGCTAAAAAAACAGAATATTACGTCCATAACTAGGTTATATTATTGTTATATCACAATCTTCAACAAAAACGAATGTGTTCGAGTGATTTTCGTTTTGGGTGTGATGAGCTTAGTCATAATTCCAATTGACAATTATTCTGTTAACTCTTGCACAAATAAAGCTGTTATCCAGTTGGTGAAGGTACAAAGATAGTCTAATGATATCCCTAGAAGTAAATTAGATGTAAGATGTAAGTTGCACGATTTTAGATTTTCACTGAAAGACTAGTGCTATCACTATATTCTTAATTACACCATAACTTCATTTCTATCAAATTCGTTATATCACCTATTTTCTATATCTTTGTAGTAGGTACTAACGTCTAACGCTTACATAATTTATTTTTACAATAGGTTTCGTTCAAGAATCATCATTATTAAGAAGTTACTTAATTTCTCATGAGAATATTTTTAATTATATTTTTTTTTTACAAAACTCACATTAAAACGCATTAAAAAGATTTTCACATTTAATTATTATAATATAGACATAATATAATATTTAATACTCTATTGTAGAAAATACATATTTTACTACTTATATTAAAAAGTAAAGGAAATTAACTATAGGTTATTAAGATTAAATAGACCAAGGCTGGGACGGCTTGACGCTTGTAGGTCCATTGACTTAAGTTTTCTAAGAGTGAGTTGGGGTGTTATCTTAACAACAAGCCTCACGCAAGTTTTATATGAGTGTCAAGTAGGGCTAGGCCTAACCGACCGGCCACGAAAACAAAGTTTTATATACGCTTAAACCGCATATTAACCGTAAATTTCCCAGAATACTCTAATATATTACAATGTTTGAACTCAAACATGACCTCTCAAAGCCGGAACCTTGAAACATTTGATAAACATAAGATGAAAATCGATACGACAAACTTGCGAGTCAACTTTGCAATCTAGTGAAACGAGCGCCACACACGCCGACGAACTCTGGCTTAACTTTAACCCACATAACAAAGTTCAATGTAAACACAATACGGTGGAAGTTTTCGAAGTTCCAGTTCACGGCCGCGACCGGCGCCGCCCGCCCTCCGCCCTCGCCCGCCG